>ML338989.1:0-87514 GCA_005239505.1 Nicotiana paniculata | reverse complement strand
ATATATATATATATATATATATATATATATATATATATATATATATATATATATGTACTCATGTTGCATTTTTGTAATTAACTTACAGGTTCTCGGGCTGGTGTTTCTAGTTATCCGACCGGAGCTTGACATATTCCGGACCTGACTCCACGGTGAGTTGCCTCCCTTGGCGATTCCCAGCTATGCTATGGAGTTATCTTTTGTTTATTTTTGTCTATATCCTTTCAGACAGCAGTACCTCTTGTATCATCTTTTGTATATTCTACTAGTCGCCTACTGACTTGTGACACTAGTTCCTGGCACACACTTGGTAGATTTTTATTTTGGGGACTGTATAGATATTGGATCACGATCATTTTGGTTGTATGTATTTAAATCGATAAATGCTTCCGCTTTTATTTTAATAAGCTAAGGGTAGAACGTTTGGAAATATGTGGGGATGGTGTGTTAATAAGGAAAATCTCACTAATAAACAACCGTTGGCTTGCCTGACCCCGGTGTTGGGTGCCATCATGACCCGTGAGGGATTTTGTGTCGTGACATTAGCCTAGCCGATTCGGACAGAGATCGGACTCCGTGAGAACAAGCCACGGTGGTTATATGTTATGTGATTGAAATTCGGACCTCACCTAGGATGTCTTAGCCAATCGGGAAGAGATCGGACTCCGTGTGACAACGACACGGTGGATTAGTAATAATAATAACAAGATGAACTTAAAGGTACATTCACCAAAAGATGGAAAAACGGGATGAGGGTTGTGATAACTCTTGTTTGTGTTTTTCCTTGCCTCGGTGTATTGTTATCTGATGCCTCTATTTGTGTTGATTGTTGATGTTTATCCTATCTATAGTAGGTTTGTTCATACATACTAGTGCTATTCAATAGTACTAACGTCCTTTTTGCCGGGGGAGCTACATCTTTTAAGTGGATGTAGGTGGTTCTGTAGCATGTAGCGCTGATCGCCGTTAGTGGTGCCTTTCCCTCCATCTCTTCAGCAGTCTTTGTGAGCCTCACTTCCTCTTGGGGCTGTGTGTAAATCATGTTGACTCATTTTTTTTATGTCATTCCTTTTGAGGTATAGCCGGGGCCTTGTTACCGGCACGTTTATGCATTCTTCTCCGTACACTTAGAGGCTCTGTAGACACTATGTGGGTTGTAAACATATTTTGGGTAGTTGTTGTACTTACTCGTAATAGTGGTCCCATATCGGGAATGATGTACTTAGTATGTATGTATTGGTAAGATCTAATGTTGAAAATGTTAAAAGAAGAAAGGTATTTATGTTGTAACCGCATGCTTGAATCTATTTTGCTGTTCACTTAAAAAATGTACATTATGAACACGGGGAAATGCGTCGAGTGAAAAGGCAAATCCAGGTTCGCTTGATCGGGTTCATTTGGTTGGGCGCCGGTCTCGTCCCTCAATTTTGAGGCGTGACAGTTTCCGAGCAGTGGTTGCAAAAGCAGAACTTTTCCCGCAAAAGCGCATGCGCTTCTGCGATGGCAGGAGCATAGAAGCGCTTGGGGTCGCAGGTGGTATCCTCTTTCCGCAAAAGCGGTTCCGCAAATGCGTTACCTTGTCCACAGAAGTGGAGGCCCTGGACTTTAATGTTTTCTGCACCTGTGATTGTTTTTCCGTAGGTGTGGCGTCGCAGAAGCGACTCTTGGGCCGCAGATGCAGTTTTGCTGGGCATTGTTTTAAAATCGAAGGATTTCAGGTTTTCTCTCATTTTTAGAACTTTTTAAACTCGGTCTAAGGCGATTTTTGAGAGGATCTTCGAGGGGATGCTTGAGGTAAGTCCCATGTGTTAATTTTTAATCAATAATCTTGTTTCCCCATTGAACTTTCCACCTAATTTGTGTGTGTTTAAGGTGGAATTTGGGAGTTTGAGACTAGGGACTAGGAGAGTTTAATTTGGGGGTTTGAGTGGCGATTTGGTATCGGATTTGAGTAATATTGGTATGGTTGGAGTTGTGGTTGAATGGGTGTTCATATTCTGTGACTTTTACCCGATTCCAAGGCGAGGACACCGGGTAGACGTTTTGGGGCGATTTCCTAATTTCTTGTTAGAGTCTTGATTTAAATAATTACATTACTTTCTTATGGTTATATTTATAGTATGAAATTTCTTTTGGCTAGATTTGGGCCATTCAGAGTTAGAAATCCGAGGGAAAAGCATCCTTACTGACTGATTGAACTTGATTTGAGCTAAGTGACTTGTCTAACCTTGTGTGGGGGAAATTCCCCTTAGCTTTTGGTATCATTGTGATATTTGAAATACGTGAAGGCCGTGTATGCGAGGTGACGAGTGCGTACACGGGTTAATATGTTAAAAAACCAGGTTCTTGCTGAGTTGTTCTCTTTTAATTCCTTAATCGAGTTGTCTTAACATGTGTAGTCATCATGTTTAGCCTACTGTTGCATGCCTACTTGGTCAAAATCTTACTTGAAATTTGTGCAACATGCCTAATCGAACTACCTTTTTCCTTGATTTGTATTGAGTATTTAATTGTAGGAATTCTTACTGTAAATTCGTTGATCCTTAAGTTATGAGTTGTGTACTTACTTTTTGTACTACAAGGCGGTGCCTTGGGAGATCCCCTAATGCGTAATTACTTTTGGGACTACGAGGCGATACCTCAGGAGTGCCCCTGTTGTTATTCCTATTTGCTGTGTAGTTCCCTTGTTGTATTTCTCATTGTTAAATTCTCAGTTGGTTCAGCATATTATATATCTTCTACCATGTTATTCCTTTATTCTAGCAGTGCCCTGACCTAACCTCGTCACTACTCTACTGAGGATAGGCTTGGCACTTACTGGGTACCGTTGTGGTGTAATCATGCTACTCTTCTGCAAATCTTTTTGTGGAGATCCAGGTACCTCCTACCAACCACGCTATCATTGAGCAGTAATTTCGTGGAGACTTCAAGGTATATCTTCCAGCGTCCGCGGACCTCGGAGTCCCTCTACCTTTTCGATGTTGTCCTTCCTTTATTTTTAGTAGATTTTGTTGTATAGAGACATTTCTTATTTCTATTAGAAGCTTGTGACTTATTTCTACTGGGTTTTGGGAATTGTAATCATTGTCAATTGTAGTTTTATTTATTCCAGCTATTGAGATTTGAGTTTTAACTTATAATCAATTATTTGGTAAAAATTGTTAGGCTTACCTAGTCTTATAGAGTAGGTGCGGTCACGACATCCTACGGAGGGAAAATGGGGTGGTGTAAAACACTTACACCGAAAGAGTACCAATTTTCTCTTCGTCCAACCCACTTTATATTTTATGATCTCTTGAAGCACGCCAAAATTATCAATATCCCCATCGACTTTTCACACACACACACCCACCACTATTATTGTTTTCTTACCCTTAGACCATTCTTCTGTATGAAACTTGTACCCATTGATACAATACTTATACATCTTTCTGACTCTAGGATCAGGTCCCCAAGCTATATCTTGCAAAAATGGTCATTTACACCATTAACTAGATTATGAACTTATAGAAGGTAAAATAATTTATAATTATTTAAATACATATAACTTATTATAATTTATTGTTAATAATACCATGTTAAATTTTAAGTAACACTTATAAATTATTTAAACCATTCTCAAAACTTTGGATAAACAAGTTGTAACAATCCGTAAATTCGTCTTAGGTATGAATGTGTTAAATGGGTAGTAATGTTACATTTTCGACATGTGAAGTTCTATTGGTATGAGTATGGGTGGAAATAGTTATTTTAGAATCAAGACGAAGAGTGAGGTGTATAAGATTCGATAAAATCTACTAAGTTTACAAAAGGTTTGTATTGCAGCAGGATTTAGTGAAAATTTGTAAGGAATTTGGGAATACTCAAAACACAAAAGTTTTAGGAATTTGAAATATCTTTCCATTCATATATTTTTTATACCTAGAGTATCTCTATGTAAAACGTTATGTGCGTTTCACTAAGCAATGCGCGATATGCGTGCTCTGGTGCGCGGCCGCGCACTTGTGGCAGTGCTACTGCCATTTTGCGTGGTCAGGTGTACGGTCAGGACTTCAGGTGCGCGGGAGGAACACCTGGGGGGTCATTTTAAATCCCTACTTCGTCCTCCACACCCCCAAAACACAAAAACTTACTCTAGAAAGGGGAACTCTCAAGAACCTAACTCCTTAAAGGTCACTCCACCATCCAAGGTAAGTTCTAATGGTGATTCTAAGTTAATGTTAATTTCCGAACATCTTATTAACATGGGTAAATCCTCCATATTATTAGATATTCGATTGGGACACCATTGTTGAGATAAGGAACTCTAGAACTCGAATTCAAGGGGATTGTACTTTAAAAGGTAATGTCTTCACCCTCTAATTTATCCTAGCATTGGATTAATGATTATAGACTCTAGTTCATGATATATGAGTTGATGGGTTTAATAGAAAAGCATCAATGGTTATAGGTTTTGGTTGTTGATTGTTGATTATTGGTTAAGGGTGTATTATTCCATATGGAAGATGGAGAATGATATTGATTATAACCATTTGATACTTTAGAATTTATGTAGGAGCAAGAGAATGGGTTATTGAGTGTAGAAACACCATTTATAAGGATTATGAAGCTTTATTCTCACCAAGTGTTTGATAAAATGCTTAAGTGACCAAAATATGAGTATCATAGATAATATGGAATCCCTTTGACTTGTATTTCTATACATTAAAGTTGAAAGGGTTGACAAATATTGTATTATGCTCGAGAGCAGGAAGTTAAGGTATGTGAGGCTAACTCTTAACATTTCGCAATGTCTATGATTCTTCCTACATCCCATTCATTATGACTATTACTGGTTTACTCATAAAGTAATTATGCCTTAGTCCCATGAATAGTCGTAGAACTTCTATTCTCTAGATGGCATAGTTTCATAATCAATCAATATTCTATGAGTTTCAGTTATGACAAGTCAACTTATTATGAATACACATCCCAGTCTAATCTTATTCGGTATTCCAATATCATGTAACTCAGTATGGTTCAGTATTTCAGTATCATGTATTACAGTATCATTTTCACTTTCTGATTCTAAATTGTTGAATGTTGAACACCTGTATTTGGGCTTGAGGTTGCAGTTTATGCTTTATGAATTTTTGGGCCTAAGGCCACATTTATATATATGTATACTTGGGCAGAGGCTGCAGTTTCTGCACATATATATAATGGGCCTGAGGCCGCAGTCTATTTATTCAGATAGAAAGTTGGTTCATCATTCGGAAGAGGGAGTATTCATAACCTTACTTCCTATATTTAGTTTAGTTATCAGTTATCAGTTTCAGTTTCAATATTTACAGTTCTTTCCTTCAGTTGTTTTACATACCTGTGCTATTTAAATGTACTGCGTCCCTTTTTGCTTAGGACCTGCATCTCGCGATGTAGGTAATGGTTTACAGGTTAATGATTCTGCTTGCTAGGTCATTTCGTATCAACTATTGGTGAGCCCCAGTCTTTTGAGGCATTATCCCTTTTTTCAGTCATTATAGTATTTCGGTTAATAAGGTATACCGGGGACCTTATCTCGGTAAACAATTAGCATTTTAGTATTCTTTAGAGGCTTCGTAGACTATAGCCCAGCCATCCAGATATTAGCAGGCTTTTATGTGTTAGCCTTGTCCGCTACTCGTTTATATTTGTAGACTTTTTAGTACTTTCCGCATTTATAATATGTCAGTCAGACTCTTTAGTAGATCAAGATATTGAATGTTTATATTCAGCTTGCAGTTATACCACATCTTGATCCAGCCACCCAGTTGGTTCGCTCGGTCAGATGTAGTTAGGCACCGAGTGTTATGTTACGCCCATGCCATGGTTCGGGGCGTGACAAAGCTTGGTATTAGAGACTAGGTTCAAGAGTCCTAAGGAGTCTATGAAGCCGTGTCTAGTGGGGTCACTTTATGTGTGTGTGTGCGCCACACATGTAAACAGTTGACCAACAAGAAATTTAGGATTGTTACATCTCTTTCATACTCTAGATCGTGTAGTTAGAGCTATGCTTTCAGGAATCCTTCTAACTCGTACGAATTACGTATTTTGGAAAATGCCTACAAAAAGAAAAGTACACCACGAGGTCCTCAGCTACTAGCCAGGGGGCTACGGCTAATGCTGCTCAGGAGGGGGTCTCTCCGGCCCAGGGAGTTGCAACAAACTCAGTACCCAATGCTTCATATATGGATGTTAGGGAAGCTATCTAGTTGCTCACCCAAATTGTTGCTACTCAATATCAAGGTAGGGACAAGTGTTGTTGATGAGATGGGTAGTTCTAGGTCCAGGGAATTTCTCAACATGAAACCTCCAGTCTTCATAGGGTCTAAAAAGGATGAGGATCCGCAAAACGTCATTGATGATGTTCAAAAGATATTTCGAGTGATGCATGCTACAAATACTGAGGCAGCAGAGCTTGCTACGTACCAGCTGAAGGATGTTACCAACATGTGGTATGAAACATGGGAAGAGTCTTAAGGGGAGGATGCGGCTCCTGCAACTTGGAAGGAGTTTGCAGATGAGTTTCTTGAGCATTTTCTACCAATTGAGGTCTTGGAAGCTAAGGCTTTGGAGTTTGAGAGACTCAGACAGAATGATACTAGTGTGAATGAGTACTACCTCAAGTTCATCTCTCTGGCTAAGTGTGCTCCAGAAATGGTACGTGATATGAGGGCCAACATTAGGCGGTTTATTTGGGGGCTTTCAGATGACTTGTTTGTTGATGCTAATATATTTGCTTTGAACAATGACATCACCATTACTAACATGGTTACCTTTGCTCAAGGGAATATGGGGCACTGCCTCCTCATATGAACTGGCTCTCCACATTCATAAGAATGTCCAGGTGGCACAGTCTGCTGCCCCGAGGAAGATCCCTGAAGGGCCAGAGGGCCATGAGAGCCCTCAAGCATAGCACTGAAATAAGGATCGGAGGATCTCTGATGACTGGAATAACCGTTGTGTGAACTCTGAATGGCTGGAGGACTATAGGAACACTCTGGCAAGGCGCTCAAATGAGGCCTCACTGGAACACCTCGAGGAGGTGGTGGAGGTGATGAATATAAAGGTCTGTTGGGCTGACCACTACTATGCTGACCCCTACCCCTAGCTGGGGCACCTCTGAAATCCCCTGAGAACCTAACCCTTTTGTCGTGCTGACCCTGCTCCCTGCTCCTCAACTGGTAACCCTCGATCCTACGACCAATCTCCACTACGAGCTAATAAGGGGTACCCATCTCCACCTCTCAAGCCATGGTGGATCTAATACTCGGATGCAACCCTGCTACAAACCTCCAAACTCTCTCAGCATCGGTGGGAAATATCATAAGAGCATGGCGTGACAGCTCTGAAAATCTGGCCTCATAATCTGCCATGGACATCTACCCCTGATCTAATCGCTCAAACTGACCCCTCAACTCTTCCCTCTCAGAGGGTGGAATATATCTATCCAAGAACATCTGTGTGAACTGCTCCCAAGTGATAGTAGGAGAATCGGTTGGCCTGCTG
The DNA here is from genome assembly GCA_005239505.1 of Nicotiana paniculata. Classification (NCBI taxonomy): domain Eukaryota; kingdom Viridiplantae; phylum Streptophyta; class Magnoliopsida; order Solanales; family Solanaceae; genus Nicotiana; species Nicotiana paniculata. The sequence continues at coordinate 79,987 of ML338989.1, read as the reverse complement.
AGAATATAAGATTGCCACCACCTACGAGCTCTGCCCTCTAACTTGAATGCAAGGAAGTCTACTCCATGGGACGCTAGGATCCCCATGTTGCGCAGTCTATCCTTTCACCTATCAATGAAGCCCTGGGCATCCTCACCTCACTCACCCCCGAAGACTGGAGGGCGCAAGTGGGTCCATATGTCCAACATCTTATGGTTGTCGCCACCCACAGCTGGTCTGGGCTCCGGTGCTGCCGTTACAGGCTGGGTACCTTCCACGGGAAGTGCACCCGGGGTGGGATGTAATGTTGTTGTCGGTCCTGAGGCCTGGGCAGTAGGGGTCTGGGCTCCCCCTCCCTCCTGTGAAGTGGCAGGGTCTACTAGAAAACAACCATCCTGGGACATGTGTCCATGAATCTCATCATACGGCCCATGACTACCTGGAAACCTGGCGTCGTCATAAAGTCTACGGCTGCCGGATCTGCTGGAGGCACCTCATCTTGCTCCTCTAATATATGGTCCTCTGGTGGCAGGACCGGTATAGCTCTGGGATGCCCTCGTCCCCTACCATGGGTCGGTGCCCTCCCCCGGCCTCAGACGGCGGGGGTACCGGCCCTTCCCGAGTCCGAAACATCACATGCACGCGTCCTCACCATTGTGAGAGAATAGAAGAAGGAGTTTAGTAAATCATAGGCTGCACGATGGAATTAGAACAAATAGAGGTTTCCTAACACCCTGTAGCCTCCTGAAGATAAGCACATACGTCTCCATAACGATCTGCAAGACTCTACCGGGTTTGCCCGTGACTCGTGAGACTTATGTGAACCTAGTGCTCTGATACCACGTTGTCACGACCCAAAATCCCACACGGTTCGTGATGGCGCCCAACACTGAGGTCAGGCAAGCCAACGGCTATTTATTAGTGAGATTTTCCTTATTAACATACCATCACCACATATTTCCCAAAATTCTACCCTTATCTTATTAAAATAAAAGCCGAAGCATTTATTGATTTAAATACATACAACCAAAATGATCGTGATCCAATATATATATATACATTCCCCAAAAAAGTGTGTGCCAGGAACTAGTGTCACAAGTCAGTAGGCGACTAGTAGAATATACAAACGATGATACAAGAGGTACTGTTGTCTGAAAGGATATAGATAGAAATAAACAAAATATAACTCCATAGCATATCTGGGAATCACCAAGGGAGGCAGCTCACCGAGGACTCAGGTCCAGAATATGTCAAGCTCCGGTCGGATAACTAGAAACACCAGCCCCAGAACCTGTACAGTTAAGTACAAAAGTGCAACATGAGTACATAACTATATATATATATATATATGTACCCAGTGAGTATCCCGCCTAACCTCGAAGAGGTAGTGACAAGAAGTCGACATGACACTCACTAAGGTCTAACAGTATAATTTAACTGAATGTAATAAAAACGATAGGCATGTAAGGCAGTGAAGCAACAAGTATATATGTAAGCTACTGAAATCCAGCAAGAACACTGAGGATAAATAAAACAATTTCTACTTCACTTTTACCCATATATCTGTCAGATCAATTGCATGAAATTTAATAACAAATAAATCATACACATGCAGGGTAAGGACAACCAGCCGGAGTCACAGGATAGTCATGCTCGTGCACTGCCGAAGGATCGATCGGCCCGTACCAAAAGTGCACCTCTCAACCTCTCTATGAACTGCCGAATGATCAATCGGCCTGTCCCAAAAGTGCATCTCTCAACCTCTCTACGCACTGCCGAAGGATCGACCGGCCCATCCCAAAAGTGCGTCTCTCAATCTCTCTATGCACTGTTGAGAGATCGACTGGCCCGTCCCAAAAGTGCATCTCTCAATCTCTCTGCGCACTGCCGAAGGATCGACCGGCCCATCCCAAAAGTGCGTCTCTCAATCTCTCTGCGCACTGCCGAAGGATCGATCGGCCCATCCCAGAAGTGCGTCTCTCATAAGAGTGGGGTAAAATCACACTCCACTCGTGGAATACAATTTGCGAGGCGGCCACATGCACATACATTATTCCTTTATTAGAAGTGAATACCCTTCCATGATCAATTTCTTACAAGCTTTCTCAAATTTCATGACTTTAGGGATGTAAGCAATATGAAATGTAAATTCAGCACGCATAAAGTTCATATCAAGGAAAAACAAAAGGCATGATGTGGCCTAACTACCCGGACATAATAGTAATAGTCGCTACGTACGGACTCTCGTCACTTTGTACCTACGTATCCCCCACAAATTATCACATATAGAATTTAAATCACCTTGGGGAAAATTTCCCACTTACAAGGTTAGAAAGGAGACTCACCTCGTGTATAATCTACCCCTCGGACCAAGGATGCGCCCGAATCTCCGAACTCTACACCCGAGGACTCGCAACTAGCCAAATACGGTATAATAACATCAATGCATGCTAAAAATACGGAAATTATCCTAATTGTTTTTTTCCATAAATTAACATTCTTGAGAAATTCCCAAAATCCAACCCCGGGCCCCCACGCTCGGATTCCAATAATTCTCAAAGGGAACACTCACCCAAAGCCTAAGGATCATTAATATACTGTCACGACCTAACCGATGGGCCACGACGGGCACCCGATACCTTACTCAATCGAGTACCCACGTAACGTATCTTTCTTATTACATTATCATATACTCGTGACATACGAGCCTAATAGGCGAACATAATCATTTACAAACTCAAAACATAGGCCGACAAGGCCGTACAATCTTTCACGTATACGACATATGTCTACAATCCTCTAAGAGTACATAAATGTAATAACGGTCGGGATAGATTCCCGTCATACCAAACAATACCCGTCTAAATCATACTAACCAAACAAACGACTCCGAAGCAAATGGAGCTCACCAACATCTTCACTGACCTGATAGCCTACTTGGAGGGCTCTCGGCCTGTCTATCGGGACCTGCGGGCATGAAATNAGGGCATCCCATCATATCATATCGGCCATTGTGGGAAAAATCATCATCGTATACCAGCTGATCAGGTGGTGGTGCGTATATAACGCCATAACCTTTCCCATATCCCATATACATATATATACATGCATATATACACGTATATAACTCCGTTTGAATATACATACATAAATAGGCATATATAACGCCGTTTGAACCATATTTCAGCCACTGTGGGCAACATCATCATCATATACCAGCTGATCGGGTGGTGGTGCATATATAACGCCGTAACCGTTTCCCATACCCCATATACATATATTTACTTATATACGCGTATATAACGCCATCTGTCATGGGTCAATGTGCATATGTAAATGCATGAGATGCATATCAAATACGTCAATAAAATCTCTCGGTACGTCATAAGGCCATTATGCGTCTGATTAATATCATGAAATAAACTTTACCAACATACGTATTTTCGAGACCCATGAACATAAGATAATAATAATTCTCATGGGGAATCAAGAATATAGATAATCATACTATTTCTATGAATAGAGTAATTTATAGAAACTGTGTATTTGTTCATTTCTTCAGTATAATTTGAACCATGCCAAAAGAAAGAAGGGATAGCCTTAACATACATGTTCCTGGAATTATTTGAACGAATCTTCCTGGAACGAAACTGTTTGGAACAAATATTCTGCTTCAAAGTTCTTGGTTTTAAAACCAAGAACATATTTTTTTGGCTTTGAATGAAGACTCTTAGCTTCTAACCTTGTTAATTTAGAAAGACTTCCATGTTTCCCCCTTTCTGAAAGTGACTAAACGTCACTTTTGTATTCTTTGTTCCAAGACTTGGACAAGTATAAAATTTGTGGATAATAATCATTTCCTAGGTTGACACCTACGTTAATTAGTTGCTTAGTAATTTCATGTGTTGTCACATTTATTTTGGGTATAATTAATTAAGTTTTATCCCCTTATTAGTTAACCGGGTAATGTCCTATTACCCAGTAATTATCTAATTACCCACAAAATTGAGAATTATTCCCACTTACTTGAAATATTACTCACTTTTCACATACCTTATACACCTTACTATTATGGTCATGTAGTACCTTGTATGGTACTAGTCCATAAAGACCGAGTATCTTAGCTCGAGCCGTATTTTATCTCAACATGCCAAACTTGGACAAAAATTCATTTTCTTTGACTTGCTTCCCTTTCACCTTTACTAATCACTTTTGAAATAACATAATCCTTATAATCTCCAAATAATCTTTTACTTGGACTGATGTCAATTGCCTTACGACAAATTTAATGTACAATACTTCAAGGTGCAACATCCTTGTAACTTAATACTGCAAAGCATGACATCACCGTAATGTAATACTGCTGGGTGCAACACTGTCGTAACTTAATACTGCGAAGCGTAACATCATCATAATATAATATTGTAAGGTGTAACATTATCCCCCCTTTGGAACATTCGTCCTCGAATGTTGATTGATGCACTTATCATTTTCATAACTTATATCTTCTGAATACTTTAGAACTTCCCTTGCCATCTAGGTGACTATTCCGTGAATGATCCCAAAGTCCAGGGCATCCCCCCCTTAGGCCTTCCTCTCACACCACAACTTGTAGTCGGAATCCTTCCAATCTCGTAACTGTTACTACCTTTCATTATGCAGTCTGTGCAATTTTGACCTTGTAAGTGTGCCCAATCTCTAGGCTTCATATGTAGAGCTTGATAAGAGTCCCTTTGGGCATTTATGAGTATACTAAAGTTCTTTGCTCGGTACTTGGTTGAATTCACGGATATTTCTATATCTCATCGCATAGGTCCGTTTAGCCATCCGTATGAATTTACTGTCATAATTCTTACTTCGATTTCTCGTTATTGAAGTCTGTTACCAAATCCCAGGTTACTTTCATTGCTTATCCCATACGTATAAATTTAAGTCATTTAATGCTTCCTTATTACTGCTTATCTTTATAATGACAGCCCAATCTCATCTCATACTTTGTGACTTTTTTCCATCTATTGTTGATTCACCTTAATATTGATCTACAATATATCACTGATAACTTGAAAATTCTTACGTAATACTTTGCCGCTAGGGCTTACGTTACCTCAAGGAATATCCGAAGTGATTCCCATAATCGTATTTCATAGTGTCTCAATGTGATTCACCTTATGGGGGCATCCTAAATTCGTTCCGCCAACGAAATTGTTTCTTCTTCCCTTCTTTTTTTTCTTCAATTCATTATTCAAACGAAGGCCCAAACATCATCCTTTATCTATGACAATTACACCCTCATTTTATTCCCAGGTTAGCATTTCATTCCTTCTAAATTCTATTAATCTTTGACTCTTTTGAGTTCATTAGGGCTATAGTGATATTTTTATAACATAGAGAAACGGTCTGCTCTTCTGGTATTCATGGGCTTAATCCTAAAGACTTATCCATTCTCGTCATTTTTTCACTTGCCTTTCCTCATCCTTACTTATGTTTTCTTAAAACTTTGTCAATCTACCATTAGCTTGTGACCTATACATATCCATTTATAAACTTTCCTTCAACTTGCTTGCACCATAGATTTCCTTATGTTATTCTGGAACGTCAAGCAAGACATCACATTATCTCTAACTTTTCTCTATTCTCTTAACTAGATCTCTCAGTACTTAGAAATCATAGGCTGTAAGACATGCCACTATGATTCTCGGTTATTGGATCCTTGTGCTTATAGCCTTTTATCCAAAGTATGGACTATTCACAATCTTCTGCCTTTGAGTATCTCGTACGTTGTTCACATTTACCTTACTTACCTTAAAATCTTGCATTGTATCTTCTATCTCTTTCGTGACCTCCCTTCCACCTAGGTGTAATTCACGTCCATAACTTGAAGCTCTTATTAATATATTCACACCTATGGTATATACACAATCTGGTGGGAGCTTCATACTGACTTTCTATAAGGCTGGTACTCTTCTAACTGGCTTTATCGTGGAGCCGTTATAGATCATAGTTGTTGTGCTATCTCTCTTGTGCCTCTAATATTAAGAGTGATTCTGCTATGTTCCCAATTTCTATTTTTCTAGGTCCAATAATCAAACTCCTAGTTTACTTGGGTGATGTAGCTCTTTAGTTTCCTTCTTCTTCTGATTGGCCTTTACCTCGGCTTAAGCTATCTTCCAATATGTGGTTCCTGGGCTCAATTTTTTTCTCCTAATGTATACCCAAATCTTTTATGGTTGTATATGTTGCATGTGTAGAACTCCGAACCCTTAAGTGCGTTCATAACGTAACCAACTCTGGATCATTGATTGAATAATTTCTTTTGTTCTATCTTCGCTTTCTTTCAACGCAAGCTATTACTTTTTCTAGTTTTTCTGCCCTCTTGTTGCGTCCATACTTAGCTTATCTTAGTGACCATATATATTGAAATTTCATACAACTCATATGATCCTGAATATCACTTCTGATTTTTCTCCCTGTTTATTAGCCGTTTTAGGTGTCACTTTCTTAGGGAATGCATACAATGTTGTTTTGAGACTGTTGTCACACGACCATTTCCTCTTTAGGCCGTTGTACTGAGGTTGAAGCCTTCTTCCTTATTTCCTCAGCTAGTCTTTCATCATAGTATTTAGGGAAGTCCCTCTGAATCTTGTAAATATTGCGAGCTTATTACATCGTATACTCGACAGACCTTCTGATTTCCTTCCTTGCCTATACTTATCCGTAGTCACTTATCTCCACACCTTTGTGCTCGTATGGTTGTTTCTGAACTGATATTTTGAATACCTTCTTAGTGGCACTTTCTTTTATCCCCGTAACACTCATACGGTACCTTTAACTACCCCGACTCTTGTTTGAATGTATCTCAAGTATTATAATGATATTCTTCGAGGCTGAATTCTCCATGTTGGGTTATACTATGTTTATCTTACACGATCCGATGACTCGTCTGTAACCTCCTCTTTATCCATAAATGGGATCTTCCTGGCCAATTACTAACTACTCGTTGGCCCATTCTCATATCAATATTCCTCGTAATCTTTCTTGGTTTATTTCCTTTGTCTTAACTTACGTCTCGCAGGCTCCTTATTTATTAATAACAGCTCGAGCATGAAACTTTATTCCTTTTTCTTGACGTCGTTCTTGCACAATATTCTTGAATCTTAGCGTATCTATAAGATTTGGATAAGTGCCATCTCATTCATCTTTCATTTACCGCATTCTTTCTTTACCATTCCATAGTCACTAGAACTACTTAATTCTGACTTAATGCCACATTATTCCATATTCCTCCCTTTAGGGGTGTACTAAGACTTGAAGCTATTACGACCTTCCTATAGATGTTTTTCCTATTCATCTTTGGCGTCCTTTCACATAACTAATGACCCTTGCTTGCCTTGTGATAATCCTTCTGTATCAAGGATAAAAAAATTCCCTACTCGCGAGGGTGACACGTAATGTAATTGGTACCTACAGTCCCTTAAGCTTAATTTTGCTTACATTACTTGCTTTAGGGAAGCGTCTTCCAGAATGACCATTCTCTGATTTTCTCCTGGATCTTTTTCTGTTGTCCATTCTACTACCGCTGGAACAAAATCTGAAATTCTCATGAGGCCGACTATTATCAATCACTCAGTCCCTAATTCATGTTTAATTTATCTTGTTCACCAATCCATACTGGCTTCTATTACTCTGGGGTCTAACTTTTTCCTTCTGTTAATCACGTTAGAGTCACGAACTTATTTCTATGACTTTATGGCCTATACTCTTTTGTTATTCAAGGCATGTCACCTCTCGTCTTTTCCTTCATTTGACTGTAGACTCTGTAATACTGTCATCCATTTCATTCATTTTTTTCTACCGTTGTCATCCATGTATCACATCTTACTCATAATGCTTCATTAACTCTCTTCTTATTTCCTGCTAACATTTCTGTCTATCACTTGATTGTGAAAACTTCAACAAGATATTCTTTTGCTTTTACCTCCCTTTTGCCCCATCCATTGGCTCTTCGGGTTTCCTAACATTTTCTCTCTACTAGGGACGGGATCCATACTAAGATAATATTTATCCCTTCCAGGATTCCAGTGCCTATCTTTGAAGTACCCATATCTAGTTGTACTATTTTAGAGTGCACGGGTGTCTCACAAGGAGATCTATTAACACATTTACAATACCCTTCGGAAATGTCAACTAATGCAAGCAATCCATTCACCAATTTGGGTTACCCTAACCCCAGCTGGATCTTGATATCCCGTCCTTCTCTTAACTACACCTATTAGCCCCCATAGGGCATAGCTGAAATGGGTATGACCAATTGTATATGCCTCTGTTACTGTTGAATTTAACGCAAAAAGCTTATATTCCTCTTCCTGAATTATAAATACTGTTAACCTTCATTAACTGGGTGCCTCGTACTCTTCTTCATCTTGCTTCTTTTGCTTGTTGAAACTTGTACTTACCTTCTTAATCTCTCATTGTCCTTCACCATAAAGATGGATAGGCGTTCTTTCCTTAAGGCTTCTTATCAGGAAGCTTACACCTTTTAGTACACCCATGATCTGCTAAAAACTTCACATTTACTTATCATAGGCATCATACAAAAATTGAATTCCTCTGACTCAGCTTTTTCTCAACTATCTCTCTTTCTAACCTTCTTTCCGGATATAGGTATCGTCTTATTACGAATAGAATAGAATTTCGAAATTTGAATTCTTATAAGTGAACTCTACAACATGATCTAGAGTAAGAAGAAAGAGTGACAATCCTAAATGTCCTGTATCCTCCTGCTTATAAGTGTGGTGCACGACACACCCATAAACAAGACTCTACTAGACACGGCTTGTAGGCTCCCTAGGACATAACTGCTTTGATACCACTTTTTTCACGACCCAACCGATGGGCCACGAAGGGCACCCGATACCTTACTTGATCGAGTACCAACGTAACGTATCTTTCTTATTACATTATCATATACTCATGACATACGAGCCTAATAGGCCAACATAATCATTTACAAACTCAAAACATAGGCCGAGAAGGCCGTACAATCTTTTATGTATACAACATATGTCTACAAGCCTCTAAGAGTACATAAATGTCATAACGGTCGGGATAGATTCCCACCATAACAAACAATACCCGTCTAAATCATACTAACCAAACAAGCGACTCCGAAGAAAATGGAGTGCACCAACATCTTCCGCTGAGCTGATAGCCTACTTGGAGGGCTCTCGACCTGTCTATCGGGACCTGCGGGCATGAAACGCAACGTCCCCAGGCAAAAGGGACGTCAGTACGAATAATGTACCGAGTATGTAAGGCACATAAATAAGTACATAAGAGACATGGAAGAAATATAGAGCACATGACTCAACCTGTAAGCCTGAATAGCTTTGTAAATCATAAATTACTTTTAGCGTCATGAATATTCATATGAATGTCATGTTGTGCATAGGTACATGTTTCATAACATCATCAACCTCTGAGGGCATCCCATCATATCATATCGGCCACTGTGGGCAAAATCGTCATCGTATACCAGCTGATCAGGTGGTGGTGCGTATATAATGCCATAACCTTTCTCATATCCCATATACATATATATACATACATATATACGCGTATATAACGCTGTTTGAATATACATACATAAATATGCATATATAACGCCGTTTGAATATATATACATAAATACGCGTATATAACGCTGTTTGAACCATATTTCAGCCATTATGGGCAACATCATCATCATATACCAGCTGATCAAGTGGTGGTGCGTATATAGCGCCGTAACCTTTTCCCATACCCCATATACATATATTTACATATATACGCGTATATAACGCCATCTGGTCATGGGTCATTGTGCATATGTAAATGCATGAGATGCGAATGAAATACGTCAATAAAATCTCTCGATACGTCATAAGGCCATTATGCCTCTGATTAATATCATAAAATATACTTTACCAACATACGTATTTTCGAGACCAATGAACAGAAGATAACAATAATTCTCATGGGAAATCAAGAATATAGATACCCCTACTATTTCTATGAATAGAGTAATATATAGAAACTGTGTATTTGCTCGTTTCTTCAGTATAATTTAGACCATGCCAAAAGAAAGAAGGGATAGTCTTAACATACATGTTCCTGGAATTATTTGAACGAATCTGCCTGGAACGAAATTGTTTGGAACAAATATTCTGCTTCAAAGTTCTTGGTTTTAAAACCAAGAACAGATTTTGTTGGCTTTGAATGAAGACTCTTAGCTTCTAACCTTATTAATTTAGAAAGACTTCCATGTTGCCCCCTTTCTGAAATTGACTAAACGTCACTTTTGTATTCTTTGTTCCAAGACTTGGACAAATATAAAATTTGTGGATAATAATCATTTCCTAGGTTGACACCTAGGTTAATTAGTGCCTTAGTCATTTCATGTGTTGTCACATGTATTTTGGGGTATAATTATTTAAGTTTTATCCCCTTATTAGTTAACCGGTAATGTCCTGTTACCTAGTAATTATCTAATTACCCCACAAAATTGAGAATTATTCCCCCTTACTTGAAATATTACTCACTTTTCACATACCTTATACACCTTACTATTATGGTCATGTAGTACCTTGTATGGTACTAGTTCATAAAGACCGAGTATTTTAGCTCGAGCCGTATTTTATCCCAACATACCAAACTTGGACAAAAATTCGTTTTCTTTGACTTGATTCCCCTTTCACCTTTACTAATCACTTGTGAAATAGCATAATCCTTATAATCTCCAAATAATTTTTTACTTCGACTGATGTCAATTACCTTACGACAAATTTACTGTACAATACTTCAAGGTGCAACATCCTTGTAACTTAATACTGCAAAGCGTGACATCACCGTAATGTAATATTGTTGGGTGCAACACTGTCGTAACTTAATACTGCGAAGCGTAACATCATCGTAATGTAATACTGCAAGGTGTAACATATACGATTCTTACTTGATTTCATAGCCAATTCACAGAAAATTCTCAAATTATCACAAGTTCTAGGATACTACCCAAATTCTTGATTTTTACTAATTTAGGTAGTTAATTAAGCTAGAAATCCATGAATGAAGCTATTTTTTTAGTAGAGTTTACTTACCTTAGAAGACCAGGTCGTTAGCCCCTTAACAATGGAGGAAATCGCCCAAGGAAGAAGAAGGAAATGAGAAAATATGTTCAAAACCCGTGTATAATATACACTGCTTGGACAGTTTTTTCGCACCTGCGGCTCGAGGACCGCACCTGCAGTCTCGCACCTGCGAGAAAAATCTTGCACCTATGGAAATGGGCTGGGGAGCCTGAGCCCGCACCTGCGGAGTGTAGACCGCACCTGCGGCTCTGCTCATGTAGAATTTTGTCCGCACCTGCGATAATTGGCCAGGCCACTTAGGGATCGCACCTGCAATGCTGGGGACTGCAGGAGCGGTCCCGCACCTGCGACTGGGAAACCGCACCTGCGGTCACACCAGAACAGGTGCACCAGCAGCTATGTTTTGCTGGTTTTTAGCCCCGTTAGGTACCCAAGATGCACCTAGGCCCACCCGAGCCCTAGTCCAAATATACCAACGAGTCCCAAATCATGATACGGACTCACTCGAGCCTTCGGAACACCAAAAATAATGCCAAAACTCGAACTCACACCCCCAAACCCCAAGAACCGAACTTAAGAACTTTAAGTTTTCTAGACTTCGCTAACAACGTGTCGAACTGACCTATACAGCTCGGAATGACACCCAATTTCGCAGACAAGCCATAATTAACATAACAGAACTATTCCCGGTCATGGAATTCCGTTCGGACCTCGATAACACAAAAACACGTCCCAAACCAAAATATGAACTTAAGGAACTTCTTATTTCAAAATTGGGCGCTGAAATGCCCCCGGGTCATCAAAAACTCATTCCAAACATACGCCCAAGTCCTAAATCATCACACGAAGCTACCGGAGCTGACAAAACTCGATTCAGAGGTCGTTTACCCAAAATATTGACCGAAGTCAAACTTGGCCTTAAAAAGCCAACCTTAAGGAACCAATTGTTCCTATTGCACTCTAAACACCTCCGAATCCCGGACCACCAGTCCACACAAGTCATAAATCATAAAAAAAGCCGCTATGGTATGTTTCATTTAGGAGAACGGGGTCCGACAATGCAAAATGACCGGTCGGGTCGTTACAGCTAACACCGTGTCTTGTGCACAACACACGGAGTCCGATCTCTGCCCGATCGGCTAGGCCATCTCAACTGTAAACAGTGAGGACAATAATCATCATCAAATCATAATCATATCACAATATCAAGTCATCCATGTGTACGGCATGGAGTCTGATCCCAGCCAGACCGGATAGGCCTTCTCACCCCTAGGACATTCTCCAGGTACAATTATGGGTGTTTTAGATAACTTACATCAATTTTAACCTTTTTGATCCCCAACACATATTGTTCTTTGATTCGGCTTCCATATCATTAGAATCCCTTGATTCAAATTTCACAACTATTCATCCTTTAAACCATATTCCATAACCATCCATTCCATTAATTCATGTTTCACAACAATTCAACCTCATGTTTCGCATTTCACATCATTACCGTCTCTATACCCACATTTCATATCATAGAAACTTTTAATTCATATTTAGTACCATTCTAGTCTTTCATAATTACCACACCCATCATATGCAAGGATCACACACATAGTAGAAGAAGGAATAAAATGATCACAACTCATATACTCAAGTAGCACAACGATATGGTATTAGCATGGAATGACATAGAAGCAAAGATTCCTCAATTAGGCACATAGAACACATCAATTCCATAGATATCCGACAAGAGAATCATACCCGGAAAGTGAGCACCATGGGTTTATCCTATGAGGATTAGAGATAGCCATACATACCTTGAGTTGGAATTTCTCTATAATTTCTATCCAAAATCATCGGACCTTCTAACGCCTTCAATCTAATTTACAATGTGACACATTCAAACTTAGAGTTAGGAACCTTGAACTAATTTGGGTATTTTATCAACTACTATGTGGTCCTTTTGATTAACTACCCCTTTTTAGTGAAAGATTGCCCTAGCTTACTTCCCTTTGCTAGATTATGGAAGATTATTCACATGCATGCAAGGTTTCACTTTTTATTTTCAAGAACCAACCTATGTGTGTTTTATTCTTACACAAAATCTGAGAAATTGGGGAAATAGGGTGAAGACTTACCTCTTTGAGTGAAGAAGATGACAATAACTCGATAAGTTCCGGGATTGAGTGACTTTAGAAAAATCAAATTGGATGATGTTGACTTTGGAAATTGAGTGACTTTGGAAAAATCAAACCTTCTCTCTCAAGAACTCTCTTCTTCTCTCTCTATTTTTGGTCAGAAAATCGTTAAAAATAAAGAGAAGAGGTCTTTTATAAAACAGGGGGTCGGGTTTTAAATTTAGAAAATAGGAGCCCGACACTGAGATGCGGTCAGGAATGCGGTCCGCATTCATGTCGCATAAATGGCCCTCAAAATGGGCCAAAAGAAGATCAGACTGCCCAGGTATGCGACCACTACGCGGTCTGCATACCTGTTATGCGATCACATAGTGCGTCGCATAACCCCCTCGCAAAAACCATGGGGCAAGAATGCGACAACTATGTGGCCCGCATTCGTGAAATGCGATCGCATTCTAGGCCGCATAGTTGTCCTCAAAATGGACAGCAAATTGTCCAGGTATGTGACCATTATGCAGTTCGCATACCTGTTATGCAATCGCATAGGGCGTCGCATAACGCACAATTTCTGGAAAATTTAATCTTTCAAGTTCTGGGATACTTCTTACTCAAAATAGGACCGGTTTAAGAATTTCTATAGTTATAACAGCACACGGAGCTACTCGGGCATTATTTTTGACATAGAAATTTTACGGGTCTTTATAGAAACGCTAGCCCCACATTTGCACAAAATTTTCGCTTCTGCGAGCTCGCACCTCCAGTCAATCTTCCGCAGGTATGATTACACCAAAACTTGTGCACTTCAGCAATTTTTCCACATCCGAAATCCACCTGAGGTCCCTGGGACCTAAACTAAATATAACAACAAGTCCTAAAATATCATACAAAGTTGGTAGAGACTTTAAATCACATCAAACAACGCTAAAACACAAATTGTGCATCAGTTCAATCCTAATGAACTTCAAAACTTCAAACTTCTACATTCGACGCTGAAACCTATCAATTCAAGTCTGATTCACCTCAAGTTTTGCACACAATTCGTAATTGACATTACTGACCTTCTTTAACTTCTGGAATCGGAATCCAACCACGATATAAAAAATACCACCCCCAGTAAAACTTTCCAAAAGTCATCCAATTTTGCAACTATCACTAATTAACGCTAAAATGACCTACGGACCTAAAAATCAACATTTAAAGACGCTTCTAAGACAAGATCCTAAGACAAAAATCACCTACGGAGCTAGTGGAACTGACGAAACTCCATTTTGGAGTCGTCTTCACACAATTCAAGCTACAATCAATTTCCTAGAACTTAAGCTTCCATTTTAGGGACTAAGTGTCTCATATGACTCCGAAATGAAAAACCAAACCTCCCCACGATCCACATAACCATAAAATGAAATAGAGGAAGAAATAAATGGGGGTTCAGGGCTAATACTCTCAAAACGACCGGCCGGGTCATTAAAGTGGTATGATCCAACACAAAATAGAGGTATGAAGGTGCATCATTAATACAAAATTGTTAAAATAAAGCACACACGTAGGTATAGACTCTATGACCCATTTATTATTACATAAAATGTGAAACAAGTGTATTATGTACTTTATCCTTTGTGCAAGAATAAGTCTGCATGAAGAGTAGTGATCAAATCTAAGCTAGTTGCTAGAGTTGAAGTCGAGGATGCATTGGATGTAGCATACCAAAATGACATTTCAAGTGTTCAAACAATATTGGATGATGAATTAGCAAATGAATTGCAGGATAACAATGACATATATGAAGAGTTTGATCATTCGGTCTTAAGATCAATTTTAACTGAGAATGGTGAGGGAACACCAATGGAAAATAAGGATGAAGATTCAATTGATGAACATGAAACAAGCGAGGATGAAGATTTATGTGATGAAAATGAAACAAGCGATGAAGAATTATATTATGAAGAAAGTGAAAATGAAACAAGTGATGAGGATTAAGCTATTTGTGTGTTATATGACTTGTTCAATATTTATATGTTATGGTGTGCTTTATTGTAATATGTAATAAAATTACTTTATATTATTAATGACATCTTCGTTGTTTTATGTTTATATTATTATATTTATTATGTATACTTTATGTTTATATTTGTTATCTTAAATTTTCTTACATGTAAATATTTTATATTCATTACACCGATGGATTCTCACGGTAAAGAAATAAGAAAATCTAAGAGGAACAACCAAACTTTACCTAGACCAAGTCAGCTTCCTCCACCTATACCAAATATGAGCCCTCATCCTATGCCTCATCGTCCTTCCATGCCAGCTTCACAGTCATCTGACTTTTTCAAAGTCCCTCTTCCGTCTAGCTCGCTTCAGTATTACTCCATGACTTCTCATGGTCGCTCAACTTCGACTACCATTAATTTTATACCCACGCCTCATTTCCCAGCTTCTTCCCCGCGTGATCTTACTTGTCAGTTTGGTGGCTCACCGCCAATTGCATCCCCGAGCCATCATAGTAGCTAGCATGGTGGTTCATCTTTTGTGCCTCATGCATCGCCCACTCAATTATCATCTCCATCATCACCACTCTAAGTATATCTAACTTGGATATTGGAGGCTCTCACGCAGTTATATCCCCATCTACCATTACTTCTACAGTTGCTAGTACCGTGAGACAGTGTATTGGAGGGACTGTATAGTACGATCATCTTCGTTGGCTAATTATCACCCCCCCCCCCCATGGCGACGAGTGAGTTCTCCTTCAATTTGCGTTTAAAATCATTCAATAAAATTTTGGATTTAATGAATTTAATGACTTTTTTCATATGTTAAATTAAATGCAAGTTTTTTCCATCCTTTCAGATCGCGCATATGGTGATGAAATCTATGAAGCCATATATTCATGTGTCATGGAATTCCTGGAGACAGATACCGTAATAGATCTGAATGAATATGTGGAAACAATTTAAGGTAAGAATTAATTAATTTTTAGTAATACTTATCCTCATTCGTCTGATATTATTTATTCAATTTTACAAGTTAGGTGCATATGGAAGCCTACACTTGAAAATCTGGTGAATGAGAACTTCGAGAGGAGAGCACAGAAGCGGATAACAAATTCACATCATGTTGCAAGGAGAGGTGGCACCAAGCCTGATTGGATACGTGAAGATATCTTGAATCGGCTCTTGGCGAAGTGGAAAACTCTTGAGCAGAAGAAGAAGAGTGAAAAAATAAAGTTAAATAGAGCTTCTACTAAGGGTGGAGCGTTGCATGCTGGGATATTTATTAGTTTTGCCGTCCATCGTTTGAGAATGATAATTTCATTATAGAATATTCTTAGTTTTACAAGTATGAAAATTGAACATATATGTGTGTGTGTGTGTGTGTGTGTATATATATATATAATTACTTCTTAATTTTCAAGAAAAGGAATGTGGGAGGAAGTGACTTATGCTCAGGCCTTTGCGGAGAGCCACAAGAAGAAGAAGAAGGACGGCACAAGAGAAGGATGGGTCGAACCGCATGCTTCAAAGACATTTATATGATCCCAACACCAACACTATATTATTCTTCCCTATTGGTTTACTTTATTTATATAACGTTTATTATTTTTATATTAGGATAAGTATCATATTGATCTTGATGCATGGCGACAAATTTAGCCTGAAGGAAGTCAGTCGTCCCCGGAAGATATGACTGCAATTTGGACACAGGAGAATGGTGGCGTGAATAAAGGTATAAATATTATGTAATTGTCTATTTTGGTATTAGTTTTAAAGTTGTGTGTTTGTTTTCTTACTTATTTTACTTTCTTTTCTTTATTTCTCGTGAAAATATTAAATAAGGGTCGAGTCTACGCGATTGGAGTACAGCCATCCTCCAGTCGTCCACCACCAACATTGTTCACTGGGACATCATTTTTCCAAGAAGATATGGAAGCTATGCGTAAAAAAGTGGATCAAATTTCGCAAGAATTTCAAACAACTTAGGCTTTGATAAAAAAAATTATCAAAAAAAAAGCAAGAAATGCAGTCAAGCTGCAATGGAGTCTGAGCCTGAGGAGAAAACTGACTCTGACTAGGCTATTTGAATATTTTAGAGTTGAAGTTAGAGACATGTTTAATTTATGTTGTTTGATAGTTGGTTATTTGATTAGTTGGTTGATTCTTTAAAAGTATTAATGTTCGTTTTGTAGTAAATGTTGGATTTGGATTTTTATACTAGGTGTTTGTTGGTTGTTAGGTGCTTAGATGGCTATTTTACTTGGCAGGTGGTTTAACTAAAAATACTAGAAATTACCCATATTTGCGACTGATTTTTCGCAAATTGAGAATTTTTCAAATTTTTTAATTAATTAATACTCCATATGTATGACTGTTTCAACCGGAATAATTAGTTAAAAATTATTTTTGTTAATTAATTTTCTGATGAAATTAGGCGAAACTTTTAATTTGTATTTATTTTTTTAATTCTGGCCAGCGACTGAATCAACCGCAAATTTAGCGACAAATTCGGTCGCAAATGGCTTAAATTCAAATGTCACCTGTATTTTTCAGTTTACGACTGAATTTGTGAAAATATTTTGAGTGATTTTGTCGCAAATATATTAAGATCACATGTTTTTCGAACGACACTTTTCTGTCGGAAAAACATGATTATTGGTTGATTTGACAGTCGCAAATTTTGCTATTTTTAGTAGTTAATTTTATCGGGTTTCGAGGCATGAGCCCGGTGTTGACTTTTTAAATTTGGTTAAAGAATTTAGCTTTATCATATGGGATCGATTCCTATAGTTGGTATTGACTATATTAAGTTGTTTGTGACTAGATTCGAGTCGTTTAGAGGTCGATTCGCGAGGTAAGGGTTTGTTGGAGCATTAACTTTCGCACTTTGAGGTAAGTAACACTTATAAACTTGGTATTGAAGGTATAAATCCCTGAAATACGTGTATATGGTTGGTGTAGGGGTTACGCACATGCTATGTGATAGGTGTGTGGGCGTGCACCATGGTAATTATGACTCAGTTGATTCTATGGTACTATGTAGTTATTTAGTGTTGTTTTATCCGTGTAATTCCTACGTGTTAGAGTAATTGATCAGTGATTCATGTTAGAAATAATGTTTAGGCTATATGCTTATTTTGTTGGGACCCACTGAGGTTATTTATGATGTTGAGTTATTTGCTTAAACTGCAATTATGTACTCAGTCATATTTATTCATTTACATATCATATCTCAATCTTTGTTAGCATTTACTGTTACATCATCTAGAGAGATTGATAACTGAGTTGGGGCCTGAGAGCCAGATTATGGGTGATATTGCGGATCGTGCTACACGCTGCAACATGCCATATTGGATTTATATCTATTATTATTATTGTTATTATTATTATTATTATTATTATTATTATTATTATTATTATTATTATTATTATTATTATTATTATTATTGTTGTTGTTATTGTTATTATTGTTATTATTGTTATTGTTGTTATTATTATTATTGTGATTATTATTATTGTTATTATTATTATTATTATTATTATTATTATTACTATTATTATTACTATTATTATTATTATTATTATTATTATTATTATTGTTATTATTATTATTATTATTATTGATCGGGTTGCATGCCGAAGTAGGCCTTATTGGCTTATTTATTATTCTGGATCAGGTTGCACGTCGCTGCAAGACTTATAGGCTTTTTATAAGCGATTGGGCAGGATCCTCCCTTCCAGAGTCTGCAATACCAACAGTGAGCACATACGCATTGATTTTTATACACGTGATTTAGTGAGGGCCATTGATCACCCGTATAGTGTTGGGTGATTGTGTGATGAGTGGGAAATGAGATAGACAGATTGAGTACCGTGAGAGTGTGAGTACTTGGGATTATATCTGTGATACATTACATTTGACATGCATATTTGATATGTAGGCATAGATATGTAACATCCCTCATGCTAGTTGTGGCATATTTTATCAGTGTTAGGCTTAAATTGTTGAACTTGAAAGCATGCCTAAATCTCTGTACTGTGAACG
The DNA here is from genome assembly GCA_005239505.1 of Nicotiana paniculata. Classification (NCBI taxonomy): domain Eukaryota; kingdom Viridiplantae; phylum Streptophyta; class Magnoliopsida; order Solanales; family Solanaceae; genus Nicotiana; species Nicotiana paniculata. The sequence goes on along the minus strand of ML338989.1, from coordinate 60,717 downwards.
AGATAAATACGAAAGTTTCTATAAGTTAATACTTTCATTAACTGGTTATATCTATGTTGTCATTATTTTGATTTAGACTGTATCCTTCTGAGCTCCACACTACTTTCAGCCCAAGGTTAGTTCTGTTATTTATTAAGTACATTGGATCGGTTGTACTCATACTACACTCTACACTTCGTGTGCAGATCTAGGTACATATGGATGCGGTGATTGCCAGAGTGGTGGTAGTACTTGTTCAGAGACTTCGAGGTAGCTGTTATGACATCTGCAAACCTTGACTCTCCTCCCTTTCATTTTATTTTGGTATTGTTCTATTTTTTTCAGACAATTGTACTAGAGTTCTAGACTATCTTGACACTTAGTATCTCAAGTACTCTGTGACACCAGGATTTTGAGATTGTTTTATTTGAGTTACAGTTGTTTTATCAGTAATCCATGAGCTTTTCCACTATTGAGCTTATTGAATATTGCTTTTAATTCAAATGTGTAGTTGTTATGTGATTGTCGACTTGCCTAGTGATGTGCGGTAGGTTGGAATTTTGGGTCGTGACAGTGTTGCACCTAACATGTTAATCTATGCCTCTGTGGTTATTTGGCGATTTTGTTGCCATAATGGGATTATTTGTGTTGAGTTGACATTTAATGTTTTGTTGATTTGTTGGTAGTGTAACGGATTGACGTAAAAAGAAAGTTGTCATCATGCATAAATACATTTGATTCTCGAAAGGTTCTCTTGCACGTGTTATTTGGTAAGTGGTATGAAATCGAATCATGTCGGGCACCTTTATTGTTGATACTCTTTATTCTGTAAATGTCTATCTATAATATTTTTTCTATGTTATACATGTTATTGAGCTTCACAGTTCTTGCAACGTGAGTATCTTTTCACTTAAAAATCTCTTCTCATATTATACTTCTGCACCTTGCATGCAGATTTTGAAGCTGAGTAGCCGTGAAGACGAAGCTTTGCATTGGTGATATACCAGCGTGCTCGATTTGTTCATGGTAGCTTACAATTTCAGTTTATGTAACTTTCAAATTAGATCTTGTATTTATTCCTTTCACCAGCTTGTAAATCTAAATCATAGTGGCTCATGACTTGTACTACAAGTCCTCAGTAATGAATTTGTTGCAGTTTTATTAATATACTGATAAGTTCTCATTGCAGTAGTTGCTTATATTGTTTGGCTTACCTAGCAGGTTTGGTTAGGTGTCATCACAACTTGTTGGGTTTTGGATCATGACAAGTTGGGATTAGAGCTCTAGGTTCATAGGTTCTACAAGTCATGAGCAAGTGTCTAGTAGAGTCTTCTAGATCGGTATGCTTACTTTCATACTAATCTTTGAGAGGCTACATGGAATCTAGGAAATTTCCCTTATTTAATTCCTTATCGTGCGACCTTGTTCATATTGAAGCCTAATCTCCAGATTCTTTCTCTTTGACTCGTGTGTCATATTGAGTACTCGGTATCAGTTATGCATCGATGGCTCGTGATGTTGCGGATAGACTACGAAGGGATATGGATGATTGATTATTGTTTAGATGTGTTGTCTAGACCTAGACACGGAATGTTGGTAGATCTTTCAGTTGTTCATATATGAAATGAAGTGGATTCCTGTATCTAGTTGGAGAGTTCAGTCTCAGGAAGATCAAATGCATAATGGTTGTGATTGTAGTAGGGCCATAGAGAGGTGTTAGTCGGAGGCTAAGCATCTAGGTTATCTCATGCAAGGAGATTTAAGATTGTGTGGTTCCTAAGAGGCTTTTATTCATCGGAATGCATATTCTACCATTTCAGAAGGCTTGAGAAAATTCTCACGACTGTCACAAGGATGAGTATGCTCTTGGCAGAGTGGAGTGTTTTATGATTGGTGTTACATGATTTTATGAACTATTCAGATAGTTAGAAGTATGAGGTCAAAGTGGTTATGAAGCAAGGATATGATGGTTTACAAATGATGTGTTCTATGGATTCGTACCAAGTGAAAGAGTTTTCTATCGACAATCTGATTGCATGGTCATGTGTTATATCGATTTCTTGATGAAAGGATGATTGTGGGTTAGTTATGACTTGAAGAGTATGACTTCAAGGGTTCTCAAGCAATGAGACTACGGGGTGCATTATTGACTATACTCTATGGGTACACCGATGTGTTGCAATGATTCAGGTGTATTCACTGTGGATGAATAGTGCAAGGAAAAAGGAATCGCTTGGTTTCTTACTCTTTTTTCCTTCCTTCTTATCAGTGCTTTGCGGTGGTACAGCTGTCGCTCCGGTCCCGAATGCAGTCCCTCGACTCAAGGAGTGGGTCAAGGGCATCGTGTTACAAAGGCCATATTTTGAGCGCTCATGGAGCGAACATTTGAAGGGCCGGTGGGAGGCCCGTTCTCATGGTGAGATTCTTTTCCTGTGTGAGTAATGTCACTAAGTCACTTGTTTTATTTCCTTTTGCAGGTTTATCCAAGGACGTCACACTGAGGCCTCCATATGGGGGCAAGAACTTCCCCTCCGAGTCCCCTGCTCCAAGACGGGGTGATGAGAAGAAAAGGAAAAGGGCTCTGAATTCTCTGAACTCGAAATAGAAGAAACCAAGGAGAAGGATGGTGCACAAATCCAAAGAAATCACCAGCGCCGAGCGTCATCATCGGACTCGCTCTACCGGCTGAGGAACGAGTCCGAAGAAGAAGAAGAATTTGATCTTGTGGCCCGTGAGCCGTCACAGCTCGAGGGGCAAGGGGCCTCAAAATCAGAGAGAGGTGAGGCTGGTTTTCCTCAAGTTAGGGAGGTCATGGTCGAGGCTTCTCGGGACGTGGGCAATTTCCCAGAGGATGCAATCGACATGATAGAGATCACCAAGTTGCCTTCGTTCAATGAGTCCATGTACAACGAGGCTCAGATGCTGAAAGAACACTCCAACGAGGGCGCCCACGGAGCGGACGACCCCGTCCGCAGATTTTTTGATGCCATGGATTCTACCGCCACAGAGGACGTCACTGGATTGGGTGACTTAGAAGTGCCTAGGAAGAGTCCATCTTCGGAAACAAGCAGACCTTCCTCAAGCCCGAAACTAATCAACTGATTCCCAGCTTCGAGTGTGGATCCCGACCGGAACCGATCAATCATCATCTCCATTCCAGAAGATGCACGGGTCCTCTCTACCCCCGTAGGGGTGGTCAGTTACCTTCGGTGTCTAGTGACCGAGGAAGAACAAGCCAAGATGAACGAGGTGGACGCACCCTGCCTATTCAACGAAGCACAACAGGCGTTAAACCGGGTAACTTCAGATACCTCTTGATGACTTTTAGTTTGTACTTAGATTAATTTGTAGATAATCACAACATTTTTCTTTGCGCCTGTAGGACTCAGTTCTTCATGTTGGGACCAAACACACACGCAAGTATATGTGGTCGTCAAGTAATAAAGTGACTCAAAAGTCGGATGTCGAACCCACAGAGGATTAGATTGATCGTTAACTAAGTAAACTAGAATCAATTAATTGTCCAAGATATTTAAGAGTGATATTTTTCTATTAATCTATTATTGCGGAAATTAAACACGTAACCAAGGGAGATATAGATTCCAGGGTTGTGATTGGTTTGCCAATCCTATTGAGTTTGTAATTACACTTGTTAATCCAAATTATTTATGATTGCTAGTTGACCAGATCGTTTATATAAATAGTATGTTCCCACAATACTATATGTCGATCCATGATATATCAACCCTATATTCCTATTGTCTTGAATCTATCATGAACGAATATAGTACGGTATTCAACTAAGCAAAATTGTTAGGTAAATTCCTATCCTAACCGCGAAATCTTTCCCTGAGCCATGGGTTCAGAAACAAGCTCTCTCTAATTCTACTCTAATCTATACACGGCTTTCCCAAGGATAACATAAATAGTAAATAGAACACAACTGTTGGCCAAACAATTAAGCAATTATGCAAAGAATTAGAGAAACAACCAAAGATGATAACTCGAATTAATAGTAATATAATTAATAGACTATGATATTCATGACAACCACAACCTTAGAAAGCGAAGTTTATCTCCACATCGACATGGTAGCAAAACAACAAATCATTAAGAAAAAGTAAAGATTACTAAGTTTGATGGAAGAAAAGATGGAATCTGATGAATTTTGGCCTCCATAGCAGCTCCGTGCTCTCCCTCGGTCTAATCTATAAAAGTGGAATATTTAGGTCTATCTATATGTGTTGGAAAAAACCTAAACGTGTAGGTTAAGTCCCAGTCAAACCAGGAGACAAAATAAAGCTTCAAAACTCGGACTGGACCTCGCCCTAGACCTGGCGTCGCCAGGCTAACGCCTGGTTAAGCTGGCCTTTGCGGCCTCGCCAGCCTAAAACAAGCTTTAAGCCTAGCATATCCAGGTATCTCCTTTTCACTGTTCTCGAGCACACTTCCAACGTTTAAGTATCCCTTTTTTTCTACTTTCATCTCCAATTCACCTACACATAAAATAGACTCCATTATGCGCAAATAAAGTGTAATTTATCATTAAATCATGTAAAATGCAAGGGACATAATGTATGAAACAATGGAATTATATCCCCACATCACTTGAGGCCGAGGCCTGGGGGCTCACTGAGAAAAGATATACTTATAAACTTTTCAGCGAGCAACGTGAAGAGGACGCTAAGAGCCTCTGAGCTAAGTTAGAGTGGCTCGGAAGGTGCACGCTGACTTTGGTCGAGCAGGTAAAAAGAATTTTTGAGGTTAGTGATGATGAGCTAGACTCGATGACTAACGGTCTAAATCTGCAGGTCCAACGGAAGATCGATCGAATCGACCAGCTCCGAGCTGAATTTGATACTGGCAAGACCAAGACCGAAAAATGGAGAGGCAGGATGGACCGCCTGGCCTCGAAAAAGGAAACTGCCCGGGCACAATTAGCTTCGGCTGAGGTCCAGCTTCGAGCAGCAAAGGAAAAGTCCGAGGTTCAGGCCAAAAAGATTGAGGAGCTCCAGACTCACCTAAGTTCGGCCGTATTTGATCGAGAAACTCTGTCCAAGGAGCTTGAAATGGCCAAGTCGGTGGCTGTGGTGGTTAAAGTCGATGCCGACAAGATGTTGGCTCAATATAAGTCTGATTTTGAGGTGGTCAAGGATTGAACAATGGATATTGTCAATCACGCGAAGCGGCAATCTCGAAGGGAGGCCTTCGAGGAAATACATGCTCGGGGTTTTGACTTGTCGGCTGAAATTGAGAGTTCTAAGGGGCTCGAAGTCGGGGCCAAGAAGTTGGCTTATTCCGAGGATGAAGAAGAGTCCGACGATTCGAGCGTATCTAAGGAAGGAGGAGGCCGCGAAAATCCTGGCGACAAGGCGGGCTCCAGTTAAGACCAGGCCGTTTTAAGTACCTTGTACTTTTGTACTCTTTTTTTGTGTAATTTTGTACTTGTGTACTTTTATACATTTTTGCAAAGCCATTTCACCTTTGCAAAGATGATATGTATATATAATACAAGGCTTCTTTTTCCCTTCGAAAATCTCTGAGTTTTGTTTTCCTTTGCTTTATTATTTAAATTTGCAAAGATCGAAATGCCTTAGCATGAAATAATTAGGTCATGTTCGGGGGATTCGACATTATTTTGTTAAAGTCATTGTGGAGGTTTGGTATGACCGGAAACTTGTCCCCAAAGTACTTGTAATTTTTTAGATTATAGTTTGTCGAGGGTAGCCTTTAAAACTGGTTAAGAAATTTCGAAGGCCTTGGTTTTTGTTACCGGTCTCGGATGTCTCCGAGCTATTTTAATATGGTCGTAGACTTTTTAGTTCGGGTGTTGCACAATGGGCATGTTATCCCGAGTTATCCGGGCTTCCCTAAGATAACAGTCCCCGAATGAGGATGGTCGTAGCTTTTAAGGTTCAGGCGCTGCCTAATAGGTCTTGTGCCCCCGAGCTCTGATAGCCCGGGCTGTCCGATATTGTCTTTGGACGGCATTCCCTGAGTGGGAGTGATTGTTTGAACCTTGATTAAGGAGTCCCTTGGGATCGATATCTTTAGGGGATTGGATATAGGAAGTTCCTTTAAAAAAAATTTAAGGGAAGGGACAGTAATCCGCAAGGTAGAAACTTTATTTTATTCTTGTGCGTAATAGTTACACATGTGTACAAGCTTTGTGCAAAGGCTGGAGTAGTCTATGCGGGCACGGTTCATTTGACCATTTGTCCCTTACAGTAAATCCTATTGATCGAGTTGATACCATTCAATCACAAAGTTGCTTTCCTTGCTAAAGTCGTTATCTGAGGGTAATGCCCCCCAGTTTTCAAGGTTGATCATAGAAGCCTCAGATACTGTTGATGCAATCTTTGACACCAGTTCATGACCGACCTTCTTCTAAGTTAGCACGATCCACTATTGCCTCGTTAAAAACCTTTCCGGAAAACCCATTTGAGACAGAACTCGTTCAAGGGAAAAAGAGTGTAACGCATGCTTTAAGGCCTAAAAATTGTATCGTTCCTTGACGCTCGCCTACAAGTGTTAGTTAAAAAAAAAGTAAAAGTAATGAATGGGATCGTACTTTAGCAGTAGTATCACTTTGAGTTAGTTATGTTCCAGTTATTTGGTAGCTGTTCACCGTTCATTGCTCCGAGTTTGTACAATCCTTTTCCGGTGATCTCGATAATTTAATATGGTCCTTCCCGGTTCGGCCCCAGCTTCCCTTCGTTCGGATTCCGGGTGCTTAGTGTGACTTTCCTTAACACTAAGTCCCTAACATTTAAGTGTCTAAAGTTGTCCCTTTGGTTGTAATATCTCTCAATCTGCTATTTTTAGGCGGCCAACTCGATAAGGGCGGCTTCGCTCCTTCCATCTAATAGCTTCAAGCTCGTATTCGTGGCCTCATCATTTAAGTTCTTAGTTGCATATTAGAACCTGAGACTTGGTTCTTCGACTTCGATCGGTATTAAATCTTTGGTGTTGTAAACCAGTAAGAATGGGGTGGCCCTGGTGCTGGACTTCGAGGTCGTACGATATGCCCATAAGACTTTGGGAAGGATTTCCATCCATTTTCCTTTGGCGTCGGTAAACCTCTCTTTGAGGTTTTGGAGTATGGTTTTGTTGGTCGATTCTACTTGTCCGTTCCCATTAAGGTGATAGGGTGTTGATAGGATCCTTTTAATCTTATGATCTTCGAGAACCTTGATTAATGCCGATGAATTGTTTCCCGTTGTCGCACATGATCTCAGCCGGCATTCGGAACCGGCATATGATGTGGTCCCAAATGAAATCGATGACTTCCTTCTCCCTGATCTTCTCGTATGCCTGAGCTTCCACCCAATTAGAAAAATATTCAGTCATAAATAGTATAAATTAAGCCTTACCAGGTGCCCATGGAAGAGGGCCAACGATGTCCATTTACCCCACTTCATGAACGGCAATGGCGACAAAACCAAATGCAGTAGCTCCCCGGGTTGATAAATCATTGGAGCATGTCTTTGACATTCATCACATTTTTGTACGAACTCCTTCGCGTCCTTTTCCATATCGATCCAGTAATAGCCGGCTCTGATTATTTTTTGAACCAATGATTCGGCGCCTCAATGATTTCCACATGTGCCTTCTGGATTTCCCTCATAATGTACTTGGTATCTCTTGGTCCTATACATATTGCGAGCGGGCCATCGAATATTCTTCTGAACATGGTTCCCTTTTCGGACAGACTAAACTTGGCTTCCTTTGTACGCGCGACCCTCGATTCTTCTGGATCTGAGGGCAGTTTTTTGGTCTTCAGATAGTCTATATATTTGTTTCTCCAGTCCCAATTATGGCTTGTTGAGTTTATCTTAGCACGGCCTTCTTTCACTACCGATGTCATGAGTTGTACGACTACCCCAGATTCAAACTCGTCTTCCTTGACCGACGATCCTAAGTTAGTAAGGGCATCGGCCTCGCTGTTTTGATCCAAACGTACGTGTTGCAAAGTTCACTCCTTGAACCGATGAAATGTTACCTGAAACTTATCCAGGTATCTTTGCATTGGTTCTTTTCCGACCTCAAACGTCCCATTAACCTGGTTCACCACGAGAAGGAGTCGCACTTAGCTTCGATCACCTCCGCTCCCAAGCTTTTGGCTAGTTCGAGACCTGCAATCATGGCCTCATATCTGGCCTTGTTGTTAGTCAATTTTACAGTCCTAATAGATTGTCTAACTACATTACATGTTAATGGCTTCAATACGATGCCAAGTTCGGACACTTTTGCGTTCGAGGTTGTAAGGCCCAATGAATTTTTTCCTAAAAATCGAGGTTTCGTGGTGCCGGATTAGGCGTAGGTGTTAATGATAGTAGAAAATTTTTGGATTGAACAGTGCAGGGGGAAGCTGAAGGAAAATTTTTTGTAGAGTTGGACATTTTTGTGGCCCATTATGCGGCCGCATAATCACTCTGCGGAGCGGAGAATGGCTGCAGAGTGAGGCAGCTATTTGGGCCATTTTTTATGTCATCTTCGCGGCCCATTATGTGACTGCATAACAATTTCACGGGACGCACTTTGATTGCATATCAAGCCTTGGAATTTTGCAGAGGGAGGTTCTGCGGCACATTATGCGACCACAGAATAGGTCTACGGGCCACATAACGACCGCAGAGTGATGGAGGCCAACCCATTTCCGAAGGTCCTTTTTCGCGGCCATTTCACGGACCGCAAGAGAATTATGCAGTCTCATATGCGACCGTAGAACCTGTCCCAGGGCTTCATTTTTGGGTTTTTATAACCCGACCCTACTTCGTTAAAATAGATGTCATGGTCCATTTTGAGAAAAAATCTGATACTTTTATAGTGAGAGAGTGCCTTAGAGTGGGAGTATGATCTTCAACCAATTTCCCATCAATTCTTGCTCAAATAATTGAGGATTAACAAGGAAAGTTCCCAAAGTCTTCATCCTAGAGGTAAGAATCTATACCCTGGCCCTTAATTTCGAAAATTAACTAAAAAGGGAGTAATTAGCGAGACAATTCTTGGGTATGGGAGTTGTTATCTTGCATGCATGTTTTATCAAAGAGTCTAGGAAGATTGTGAGTTAAGAATGGTAGATAATAGGTTGAGGGATGATGGAATCTTTCATAAAAGGCCTTACAAAACTTAATACATACCTAGTGTTTGATAATATGCTCAAATAAGCTAGAATCATGACCATCTTCCTAATTTTGGTTCAACTTGTTATATTTCTAAAAATGATTGAAGTTGCTAAGAATTTTAAAATATTTTAGAGTTTAAGAAATCTCAATTGAGGTATGTTGGCTAAACCCCATTATTAGAATTGAATTCCACAGTGTTCGTGTAAGTTATGTAAGACTCGAGTTGATCATTATGAAATTTACTATCCCGGGTAATCTTGTGTTGAGATATATATGTTCAATATGTGTTCCAAATGCTTTTGTTCATGCTATGTTATCTTTTGATGATATATTCAAAGTGTGGGGGTTGTGGGGGTTATAAATGTTACGATTTCAAATCATGCTTGAGTGAAGGTTATCATGACAAATTATGTGAAAAATGTGTGTATGTCTAAGACTCTTAATTGCTCTCATGTGTACCTAAAAGCCTTCAATTTAAAAGTCTTCTTGTCGATAATGATGATGGTGTGTGAAAAATGAAAAGGGGAGCATGAAATATGAAATTCAGCCAAGTGACAAGAATGATATTATAATTGTGGCTATAAGTGCTGATGAATTGAATAGATGTGAAGAAAGTATGACGTACGATGATTGATAGAAAAGGAAATGTCTCGAGTGAGACAGTCTAGCTGATCGGGCTTGATCGGACGCCATGCCGCACACATGGTGGTGATTGTGCTGGAAATTGTCATTGTGGTTGATGTCTCAAATGAGGTGGCCTCGCTAGTCGGGCCGTGATCAGAATCCATGTAAAAGTAAGACGATATTGTGAATAACGATATATCGATACTAAAGATCTCCCCACCTAAAAATATGGAAATTTACTTGAAAACTTATGTGGTTCTTAACTTGATGTTTTCGTATTGTTTGAGGCTTCTATTAAATTCATGATTTTTCCTCTTATATTATTATTCATTCTATTGAGCTGGTGTTTAGTTATACATACTAGTACTATTTGACAGTACTAACGTCCCTTTTTTCCGGGGGAGCTGCATCTTTAATAGATGCAGGTGGTTCCACAACAGGTAGCATTCACCAGTGATAGGAGTACACCTTCCTCCCAGCAGACTTAGTGAGCCCCGCCTCATTCCAAGATAATGCATCATTTGCTCATTATGCTATCATGTTTTGAGGTATAGTTTGAACCTTGTTGCCGGCACTATCATTGCACTCCTTTGTATCTTTTAGAGGCTTCATAGACATAGTGTGTGTTGTATTCCAGTGTTGGGGACAGTCAAACAATTCAGGTTATAGTTGAATCACTTGTTCCACTTTAGCCTATGAAAAGGTGTGTATTTTTAGACATTAAAAATGAAGAAACTAATGGAAAGATTTTGGTATTGTATTCATGATCTCCCTATGTTCTAATTAATGAAACAATGTCTCCTATTTGTTCATGAGTGAGTTTGGGTAGAAAGTATCTAGCAGGCTTGCTCGACCGAGTTCACTTAGTTGAGAGTCGATCGCGCTCCCCGAGTTTGAGGCGTGACAGAGGCATCGTCCGTAAAGAGGGTCCAGATCCCCGATGATGTCCCCGAGTTTACCAACAACTCTCTTTTGACCTCGGGTATCAGGACCGGCATAAAGTCGGCCACGAAGCCTGCCAAAATTTGAGATTTAATAGCGATTCGAGGTCGATATCCATTATCGTACCGGCTGATCTCCACGACCCATTTGGCCAATCATCCTGAGAGCTCGGGTTTATGCATTATATTTCACAATGGGTAGGTAGTCAAAACACATATAGGATGACATTGAAAATATGGCTTCAGCTTCCTAAAGGCGCTTAGCAAAGCGAGCGCTAATTTTTCTAGGTGAGAGTACCTAGTTCCGACCTCACCTAGAGTCTGGCCAACATAATCAATTGTAAATTGCGTACCTTGCTCTTCCCGGACCAGGACTCCACTTACCGCTATATCTGATACTGCCAAGTAAAGGTATAGTTATTCAGTTGTCTTCGGCGTGTGAAGCAGTGGCGGGCTCGATCGATACTTCTTCAGTTCCTCCAAGGCCCGTTGTCACTCTGGGGTCCATGAGAAGTTATTATTCTTCAGTAGTGATAAGAATTGGTGGCTCTTTATGGAGGACCTCGAGATGAATCGCCCCAGGGTAGCTATGTGTCCGGTTAATCTTTGCACGGTCTTCCTATTGTCCAGAACCATGATATGTTCGATGGCTTTGATCTTGTCAAGATTGATCTCAATCCCCCGGTTGAATAACATGAATCCGAGGAATTTAACTGATCCGACTCCAAATGCACATTTCTCCGGGTTCAGCTTCATATTGTACTTCTTCAATATGCTGAACGTTTCCTACAAATGTTTTAAATTTCCCTCTGCTCGCATGGACTTAACCAACATATCATCAGTGTAAACCTCCATTTTCCTATTTGTTCCTCGAACATCCAGTTTACTAGGCGTTGATAGTGGCACCAACGATTTTTTATCCGAATGACATCAGGTTATAGCATTATGTGATGAACTTAGTGATGAAGGAGGTTTTTTCCTGATCACCCGGGTTCATCTGTATTTGGTTGTACCCGGAGTAGGCGTCAAGAAAACTGAGGATCACGTGGCTGACTGTGGCATCGATCATGCAATCGATGTTGGGAAAAGGAAATGAGTCCTTAGGACACGCCTTATTCAAATCCTTATAATCTACACACATTCTTAATTTATTCCATTTTTTAGGGACTACCACTACGTTTGCTAATCATTCCGGATATTTAACCACCCAAATGGACCCTATTTTAAGGAGCTTAGATACCTCGTCCTTGATGAAAGTATGTTTTACCTCGGACTGGGGTCTCCTCTTCTGCTTGACCGGGTGGAACTTCGGGTCCAGGCTTAGCTTGTGGGTAGTTATCTCCGACGGGATCCCTGTCATATCAATGTGGGACTAAGCGAAACAATCTACGTTAGCTATAAGAAATTGAATGAGTTTTTTCTTGAGCTCGGACTTAACCCCGTGCCCGGGTATACCTTTCGATCGGGTAGATGCTTGATCAATATGACCTATTGCAACTCCTCGACCATCGATTTAGTGGCACCAGAATCACCGGGGGCCATAAAATACTTGGGAACCCCATAATTATCGTCTTCATCAGTTCCCTACTTCTCCGGTTGGGTCGGGGCTGGTGTCGAGGATTGTTATTTAGCTTCTTGCTTTGTGACCGAACTTGGCCCCTTTGTCGTTGCAAGTGCATATATCGGAATCGCCTCTTCGGCCGCAAATATTTCCTTTGCGATTGGTTTTTTTCCGTAGATTGTTTTGATCCCTCATGGTGTTGGGAATTTTAACACGTGGTGCAGAGTCGAGGGAACTGCCCTCATGTTGTGGATCCATGGCCTACCGAACAGAGCGTTGTACCTCATGTCTCCTTCGATCACATAGAACTTGGCTTCGTGCATGGTCCTGGTGTCACTCACTGGTAATGTTATCTCCCCCTTAGTGGTTTCACATGCCATGTTGAATCCGGTTAGGACTAGGATTGCACTACGATTTGATCTTATAGATCGAGCTGCTCTATGACCCTCGATCGGATAATGTTGGTTGAGCTACCTGGATCAATTAACACATGCTTAAGGATTTATTTATGAGTACAAATATTACCAGTGCATCATTGTGGGGCTACACGATCCCTTCTACGTCCTCATCGTTGAAAAACAACGTTCCTTCTGGTATGTAATCTCGAGTCCGTTTTTCCCTTGTGATGGATACTTTGGTGCGCTTCACATCGTCCCTTGAGGGACATCGACCCCATCAATAATCATGTTAATGACATGTTGAGGTTATTCTTGTTCGGTATTTCTATTAGAATCCCTATTCCTGAAATGATTCTTGGCTAGATCGCTTAGGAATTCTCGAAGGTGCTTGTTGTTGAATAACCGGGCTACTTCTTCTCTTATTTGTCGGCAATCCTCTGTTCTGTGGCCGTGAGTGCCATGATATTTGCACATCTGGTTAGGGTCCCTTTGGGCTGGATCAGATTGTAGAGGTCGAGGTTATTTGGTGTCCTTGATGCGTCCAATAGATGAAATACTGGTGACAACATCGACGTTAAAGTTGTATTCTGATAACCTTGGCGCTTCTTTAGGCCCAATATGTTTGTCCGAGCTATTTTTACTCATGAGTCCCCGGTTGCTCTAACCTCGATCACTTCTCCTTTCATTTTGCATAGAGTTTTTCCCGGACCCACTGCTTCTTCGATCTCCATTGTCAGCTGATACCGATCCCTATTTGATCTTGGTTCACGATCGATGTCTCTCTTGACTCTATCGATGGTTATGACGGGATAAACAAACCCCGAAGGGGCCTCAAGTTGATCATCTTTGACTCTGATTTTTTATTGATACCGGTTATGCACCTCGCCCCAAATAACAGCTGGATATTCTATTAGATTTTATTTCAGCTGTTGTGAAGCAATTGAGCTTCGAACATTGAGTCCCTGGGTGAAAGTTTGAATGGCCCAATCATCAGTGAGCAGTGGCATATCCATCCGTTCCATTTGAAACCGGGACACGAACTCTCTAAGAATCTCATTATCCTTTTGTTTTACTTTGAAAAGGTCTGACTTCTTGGTCTCGACCTTGATAGCCCCGATGTGTGCTTTCATGAAAGAATCTTCAAGCATATCAAATGAGTCAATAGAATTAGGAGGTAAGTTTTGATACCATATCATAGCTCCTTTTGACAGGAACTCTTCGAACTTCTTCAACAACATAGACTCGATCTCACCATCCTCCAAGTCGTTCCCTTGATGGACCATGTGTAGGAGGTGACATGCTCATTTGGGTCGATCGTTCCGTTGTACTTATGAATCTTGGGCATGCGGAACTTCTTAGGGATCGGCTTTGGAGCCGCGCTAGGAGGAAAAGGTTTTTGCATGAACTTCTTGGAACCCAAGCCTTTCAGTATCGGCGGTGCTCCCGGTATTTGTTCGACCCTGGAATTGTAGGTTTCTACCTTTTTATCATTAGCTTCGATTTTTCTCCCTGTTTCTACCCGTTTGGTCAGTTCCTCGAGCATTTTTATGATCTCGGGGTTAATCCCTGATTCATTTTCATTCGACCTCTCTGTGACCAGTTTGTCCTTACGGGTGGATTCCCGAGACAGATCAGTTTCAATTATGCTCGGTGTGCAGCTTTGGTTCTATAACTGAGCTATGGCCGCCTACTGAGCCTATAATATTTTGAAGATTACCCGCAAGTTGATCGCACCATATTCGTCGGTGTGCGTGCTTTGTACAGCCGATTGGACATCTCTATGGATGTTGTTCTAAGGATCAGTGGGCAAATTTGTATTGATGGCCACATGCGAGCTAACGTCGATTGGGTTTGCGGCCAGGACTCTGCCGACATCTTTTGGGGGCACCTCGTTTCTTGGTGCTACATTGTCATTTTCGCCATGATGACCGGACTCATTGTCAACATGTAGGGGTGCTGATTGAGAGTTTGACATTGTGAGTTTTCACCTGAAATTAGAGACACTTAAAAGAACAAGTGTAAAGTAGTGTGTGTTATGGAGATTTGTATCAAATAACCACTAGTATCTGTAGCCCCACGGTGGGTGCCAAATTGTTTACCCTCAAAATTGAATAATAATTAAATTTGTAAGTGGTTTTCAGGATACGTGATTTAATTCAATACAAAGCAATTGATGAAGTAAATAGCGAATTAAGAAAGACAGAAACAATTCAAACCATGCGAGTGAGATGGTTCCAGACTTAGTGAAACACTCGACCTCGATACAAACCCACTACGATCTACGATAATGAACAAGAAAGATAGCTAATAGCAGAGAAAATAATAATATATTTCCTTGAAGTGAGAGTTACAATGTGCTAAACAAATTAGCAGACCCCCTTTTATATAGTGGAGGAGTCCTACTTTAGGTACAACTCTATAAAAGGTAAAAAAAATCTCTTGATTTGCTGATTATCTGTTCCTTATTGATACGTGTCGAGATTCCCACTGTAATATTTGACCAGTCGTGGATATTTTGGTCTTCTGTTGGTTATGCTAATAATATTTCTTCGAGCTCGTTCGGGGTTAGGGTCGACTCCAGGATCACGGACTCAACATTCTCGATCCCGGGTTCTACCCTGGTGAGACTTTGGGTCGATCTTCAGTCCTTTATTTCCATGTTCCGAGCCTGATCTACTATTTCATAGGCGAGCCAGATTTTTACCATATACAGAAGCTTTACGGATCAAATCTTTGAATGTTGGGCTACTGGTGAAAAAATCAGTGGTCGTGATGGTGGTGGAGCTGTGGGTGACATTATCTGATTGGGATGGTCTGCGCGATGGTGGTTGATGGGTGAAGGGATCTTTGATTAAGGTGATTTCACTATGGTGGAGGAATCACAATGGCGGTGGAGACGTGGCTATGATAGTGGAGGTGGTGTGGACAGAGAGAGGAAGAAGGAAGAAGGAGGGAACAAAATTACTAGTATCTTTCACGCACTCAAAGCGAGTAATACGCATATTGTGTTATGTCGGCAGTGTTAGTTTAATAGATATTTGATTCGACTTTTGTTAGTCGATAGGTACATCCCTTAGTACGGTGTCTACATAAAAATAGTTAGGGATAGACTCGTGCTGAAACTGGGCCCGAGATCAAATGTTAAAAATGCATAGTCAATGATTGAATTAGTTATATTTTTTATCACAATATAACAAGAAAGTCCTAATTTCCTTATAATGGTGGTGAATGATATTTTTTTAGAACCTATACTTTTTATCCAAAAAATATGGGAATAGCTTACCTACCAGTCGAGCCGCAAGCGCAACAGAAGTGCATTATGGTCATCTAACTCAAAAAAATATGGTAAAGGACGTACAAGATAAAATCGATACCACCATTTAAATTGGTTACCGTGAGAGAAATATCAACTCAAATGAGCCCTGTAAGATAAAAATAAAAATGGATACAGATGACATTAACAAATAGCAACTAGTCTACTTTGTGATAATTGCCAGTGAAGCAGGAGAATGTATAGGTCAATGTTATGCTGACAAGCTCATTTAGAAAATCATAATCACATATTTCAGTTAACACAAACAATAGATTACTCTTTGCGTCTGAAATTTCACTCGTTATGACATACTTATCCGAAATATGTTGCACTTCAACTCTCCAGGAGCCTTGAAAACAGCCAAACATATAAAAAAAATTACACACACAAAGAATACTTCATTTGGAGACTCGGGAAGGAAATATTTATGCCATGTTAGTAATTCAATAAGCCCAAGGGAAGTTTACTTGTAACAGAGTACTTCTGCATGGAGTTAATGTTCATGGTCCATTTCACAACAAATGGACATATTATCTACATATTTGCGAGAGCATGGGACAATAGGATCTTTACAACAGAAACAGGGACACAATGAGTTGCAAGGCTTCATTAGATGACTTAAATTTCTCTTAGTTTAGATCATCCTAGTAAAGCTCTTGTAACTGACTCCATGATTACCTACTCCATCGTTGTTTTCACCACTGATCTCAAAGCGCTTTGATAAATTTTTTCAAGACTCCTCTTTATCCCAGCGGATGGATCGGTGCCAACCCTACACCACTATATAGTAGCGAGGAATGATCGATGCAGTTTTACCCAACAAAGTCGAGATCGATTTCCACAGGGAGTTCATTTGGTTTGGAGTTGGGTATCTAACTAATCTAGATGTGCGTGTTGTTTCTAATTGCACTTCCAAACATTGTTTTGATTGATTATATTCTAATTTTATACTATTGTATGCTAAGAGTAGTCTAAGTACAATATTTTTGGTGAAAGTTTTCAAGTGTTAAAAGGCACTAGAAAAGTGACTTCCGCCTAGGTGAGTATCTAATGGGTATCAGGAATCCAGGACAAGCTTGTTATGATTGGGGTCGTGATATACCATCACACAAAAGTGCTCACTCTATACCTCTCGGTAGTTTGAGTGACTTTGCCCGATTTGTCTTTCTCAAGCCTAAATGGGTGTTCATGCAATGCAAGTGAAATTGGCTCAAGTCGGGTATTGCTATCTCTAGGTTTAACCCTTTAATTGGGGATATCAATATCTTGAATTTACTTCAATTCCCTGTTAGCCTAATTTTTCTAGACTTAGTCCCTCTTTCTCAAGAAGAGTCTAAGTCATATAGGCATGAATCAGTGTTTGCAACCACTAATTCTATAATTAAAGCATGAATTAGGCTAAATATCACTAACTCATAAACAATTAAGCCCTAAAATTCAAGACCCATTAAATACCCACACTAGGGTTGGGTCACAACCCTAGCTATGAGGTCTAGCTGCTCACAATAACAACAAGAATCAAAGATAAAGATGAAATATAAGCCATAATATTAAAGTACAAGATTAAAATTTAAAGTTTGAATATAAATCTACTACAAAATTTCCCAAAAAGGGTAAAAACAACTGTTCACATGTTCTGCTAAACAAAACTTAACCTAAAATTGTCAAAAAAGTCTATTTATACTAAGCTAAAATTTTTGAAAATTAATACCCCTGCGGAGGCTTCACAGAGACATCATTCTGGAAGCGTCCGCATTTGGGCTTTCGCGGTCGTTTAATAGTGAGCATGGTCCGTGTTTCTTCATATCTGGGCTTGGGTAGAGCTTGGTTTCGCAGACCGTGTAGGTTAAACCGCGTCTGCGTAAGATTCAATTGCGGCCGTGTAATTTGGACGCGGATTGCGTTCTTCATTTAAGCTCAATTTGCAAAGTCTCTGAACCTCGACACCTGCTCTCAGCGGAATTTCGACTCCGCTCGCGCTAGTGATTTCGCTGCCGCGCTTTTACATCGCGGTCAGCGTTGATTTTTAAGCTCAAAATTGTCACGACCCAAACTGGAGGATCATGACTAGCACCCGGGCCATACTTGCCGAGCACCAACATACATTTTATCTAACCTTCTTTATTATCTTTAAGGGCTGACGAGATCAATATAAAGTGTAGATATGGATCATGAACAATTAACAATGAAAGATAATGGCATGAACATACATCACATGGGATGACAAGACTACTAAGAAACTACATATAAGGTACGAGCTACAACGCTGCCATGAAATACTATACAACAAAAATTAGCCAACAAGTCATACCAAACTATACATGATTCAACACCTGTCTATGAGCCTCTAAAGGAGCATAAGTTATGCAACATAGCCAGAACAGGACCCCAACATACCCATAATATCTATAACAAAAATGCATACCAAGACCACGACAAGTCCGGAGAAGGGATCTTGCCAATAACCGCTAATTGGGAAGCCTACTGTGGTGGTGGAGCTGCGTCTACCTGTCTATTAGGACCTGCAGCACGACATGCAGCGACCACAAATAAAAAGGACGTCAGACGAATAAAGTTCTAAGTATGTAAGGCAGGAAAGCATAATTAAGAACAGTAATGTAAACAGGGATAGAGTATATACAACCTCTAACATCTGGGTACCTCTGCGAGCTACTGACATGAAATGTGTGATACAGACATATATATACATAAACTTTTCAAACATACGCCTCTATGGGCAACATCATCATCATATCGTACCCGACTGTAATAGGCTCGGTAAAACGTACCTGGCGACGTGGAGCTCGGTAAAACCCAACTGATCTGTGGTTGCACAATAGGTGTCGTACCCAGCCGAATATAGCGTGACTCGATAGAGTGAAATATATATATATATATATATAATGTATGTAGGACTCATTGGAATCATATTATGAACCTTTCGGAGTGACGTAAGGTCGATATTCTCCGTATACTTTATTAGGACTAAATCTTCATCAATAATCTTGTAATAATCAGGAAGTACCAACAACATTGATAACATAAGAATAAGAGAAGCAACCTCAACATCGATTGTTCCATAAGAAGGGAAACAATGTAAGTACTACTAGCTTCTAAGAGTAGAGTATCTTTGGAAGCTCGTTCATTGAATTATGTACAATCGAAGTCGTGCAAAAGAAGGAAATGGATAGCCTCAATACCTTGTATATATACTGCCCAACCTCAAGCTATGCAAATGTCACGACTCCTTAATCTACAATAAGAGAAACGATACAATCGTTATCATTTAAGCGTCGTAACTATTATGTATCGACCATAACATATTTTACGATGAAATGGACAGAACCTCCCCTATATATATGACTTCACACAAGTCAAAACAATCACCAAACATCCCAACACACCGCAATCTCTTCATACACAAAACGACCACCGTAGTGGTGTCAAACGACCCGGAAATGTTACGATGATCGACCAGACCACCACCCTACATCTATATGGTGTTTCTCCACACCCTTTATCCTCCAAAACTCCACAAAATAGTAGTAAAACACGCAGCCCAATAGCAACACAAAACAGTCCACAAAACAGTCCGCTACAAGTGAATAACTCAAACTCACGGCTTCCGATTACCGTCTCGTGAGTTCTTAGAAGCATAGAACGAATTACCATGAATTCACAGCAGAAAAAATGGATGAGAGAGAGCAGTAAACTTACCTTACTTTTTGAAAAACTCAGCCCTTATCTTAGTTCTTCAAACTCTAGGTTTCACCCCCAATTAGAACTTGAAAGAGAGAGAAAATTAATTGGGGTTTACGGATAATTTTTGGGAGGAAATTTGTAGAGGTTTAGTTCAGTTTATTTGTGATATATAATGAAGGTTATATTGCATGGAATAAGACTTTAAATGGGCTCTTTGGACGACCCGAAATTGCCTCTTTTTGGGCTCTCATTTAACCAAGTAGGTGACACACCTACTTGTCACCTAGCAGCCTGTACAGTCTCGCAACAATACATATATCTCTTTACTGATGTCGTATTAATTAACAGTTTAGTGCGTTGGAAACTAGTCTCATAGATGTTCAATTTGGTGGGTAGATCACTCTGTAATTCCAAGTAAATTGGGAGAAAAACTTAGTAACATTTGACCTAAAGTTTAAACAAAATTATGAACATAAGTTGAGACAACTTTTGTTGACTTTTATTTCATAACTCGTTTGACTTCAAGACTTATGATACGGATATTATATGATTTAAATACCTTAAAACATGACCTCTTGAGAATATTAAGCACTCCTAGGTTTACCCAAAAATACGGGTTACAACATCCTTGATTCGTTTAACTTCTAATACTTGTTAATCACCCTTATACACTCTTGTATCATTTAAGACCAATAGGATTAACTTCTTATCATATCAAAGATAATCTCTTCTCAGATTTATGTCGACTAACTTATGGCATGAACCAACGTACGTGAATATGGGTTGTAATAAAAATAGCCTCTCTGATTCTCTACTTCGTGGACCGCGTAATTGTGCTACCTTAGCATTGGTCCTTACGCGGCCGCGCTTTTCTGTCGCTCTCAGCGCTCTTATCCCAGTCTCGGATTTGTGCAGCTTTGACTCCTTTATGAGTTGATTAAGGTTTCTTTGGCTCCTTTTGAAAAACCCTGCAAGCAAGCATATTAAGTTAGTTTCTGGGAATATCTTCAAGCATTTTTGGCCCAAAACCTAAGTAAAAGAGAGCAAATAACAGGCTAAAATCCCTACTTATCACGGATCTTGAGGTTATGTTTTATAAAGTTACACGTCGGTTCGTTATCGCAGAGATGCTTTTTGGTGGTCGGAAGCTGTCACCATTGTTTTAAAAGGCATTTTCGGGGCGGCGCACCAAAAACGCTCCGAGGCGATGGTGTGGGGCGAAAATCTCAAGAGGCGTATGCCCAGCAATTCGGGGCGTACGCCCGGGCGTTCGAGACGAGTTTTTTTAGTAAGGCGTAATCCCCAGAGACTTTTTCAAATTAAAATAAAATTTGTTGAATAAGTCCTTCATATAATACCCAAATTCTCAAAAGTCAGCTTGGTAATTACTCAAAAATTTTAAAAAGGAACTGAAATGTATTAAATTAAAAAGTCATGACCTTTTTATTGATTGAAGCCCTAATTCATGGTCTTTTTCAGTTCTTTGCCTTGTCCGCTAGTCTGTTAATATCTCCCTAAAGCAACGAATATTCAGTTTTTTTTACAAATACAGATAGAACTACATTCTCCTTTATAACAGCAAGTTCAAAGTTCAAATTGCAGGTTAGTCATCCTTTTTGTCCCTCCATGTAAAAAATTTAATTCTTTTCGACTCAAATTACTTGTGGTTCTATAAGTAGCATATAATAGATTGTTTTGACTAGCTTTTTGTGGGGATATATATATATATATATATAGTTTTCTTCATTTTTTATGCAATTTTACATGTTTATATATATTTATTATAATTATATTATTTTATAACATATTAAAAATTAAATATCTATACGTCTCGCCTTACGCCCACGCTTTTTAAAACACTGGCGGTCACCATCAATAACCCAAGCGACGGTTAGACACAGTAAAAAAATTTATCTAGACAGGTCGATCTAGTCAAGTATATATTTGCACAATACAGGGATCAAAGTTACTCTCCAATAAACATTTGACTCAAAATTTAAATGGATTCTCTACATTAGGTTTTGAGTATGATTTAATACTTTACAATTTGATGTAAGTCATGCCAATGGCTACATTTAAATTCATGTTATACAAAATAACCATCTCCCGAGTCAGTCTTGCCACAAGAAAATGCCTACATGTTCAAAAAGTTTCTCAATAAAGTAAGAGTATTATTCGCAGCCATAACATGAACACATTGGAATTGGGTGATCTTCATCAATATGATATGTTTTTTCATAGATGCGGAGCACACAAAAGATATATTGTCACTGAATTAAAAAATATAGCCAACAATGATCATCCATAACAATCGACCATAAAAATATACCATAATCATTATATTTATTCTACTGTAAGGTTGCGTATAATAGACTTTTATGGTTCGACACTTTCCGAATCACGCGAATAGTGAGAGCTTCCTACATCGAATTGTCTTTTTATAATGATGACTAAAAAAGGATAAAAAGAATAAAGAAAGAAGGGAGCTTACTCCCATGGAAGCTAATCTCTTAAAAATCATCTTCAAGTCAATTCTCTTCCATTAATGTTGGGGTTAACTGCAGAAATAAAGTAAAATCTCATCCCTACTTAGCTTCGCTTTGTATACTTTTGCTTTATTAGAAAGAAAAAAAAAGGAAAAAAATATTGATTCGCATAACAAAAATAATTGGTTGTACCATGCAGAAGGCAAGACTTTCACATAGGCAACCAAGACTATGCAGTAGCTTTAAAGTGAAATTTCACACAATGAACTCATAATGGGACAATACATACACCACCCAATCGACATATGCAGAGGGGAGGCAAGCTTTCATGTTTTCCCTGAGTAATCAGAATAATACTCCTCCCTCTGTTTCAGTTTATGTGAACTTATTTTTTTTTTGTTCGTTCCAAAAAGAATGATCCCTTTCTAAATTTGGTAACAATTTAGTTTAAACTTACAATTCTACCCTTAATGAGAAACCTTTATAACCACGCAAATACTCTGGACCCCCTTTTAACTTGTTTAGGACCATAAATTCCAAAAAATTTCATTTTTTCTTAAATTCCGTGTCCAGTCTAACAGATTTACATAAATTGAAAGGGAGGGAGTAGATAATTTCTATATGGTAAAATATGCATTTTTAGCGCATCTTAGATAACACAACTTATTTCTTTACATGTCTCCTTTGCTTAGACACTGCAATGGCTCCTTTGCTTCCTGAAGCATCTTCTTCAATGTCTCCTTTGCTTCCTGCAGCATCTTTTGTAGTCTCAAGAGTTTGATTCACATCATCAAAATTATTTTAGGTGTGATAACACTATGGCCTGAAGCTTCAACAATCGCCAAATGGACCATAGTTGGTACCCCGAGGTCCCTTCTGCTTTAGTAGGACAATTACTTGCCACATTTACAACTTGATCTTAAATGTGGCATTTTCTTGGTAACTACTAACCAGGTATAGCCATCGTTCTGTTTCTCATTATATTCCAATGTATCCATCAAGCATATACCCTAAGGATAATGTTGTCCCCGTGCTAGCAGTAAACTGATCATCAAAAAAGAGTGTTTTCCACCGTACCACCATCTTTTGACATAAATTTAAACAAAAACTTTAACCACCGGTTATCGAGTATAATCTCTATTGGTATTCTGTGAAATGATGGGTATTTGTATCTATACCCGTTTTTTGTGTCACGTTTTAACTTGTGCCCGTTTTGCAAAAAAAATTGCAAGTGTACCCGTTTTTTCGCATAACTTCAGCATATGGGGCTGAAGTAGCAAAGGCAATCACGCAAAACTTCAGCATTCTAGTGGACGGGCCTGAAGTAGCAAGTGTGCCGAAGTTTTTGTTTGTAATTGATGAACTTAAGCATAGTAGCTGAGGTTTTGTTCTCTATTTGCTGAAGTTTTTGTTTTTATAACTGGCGAGAGCTGAAGTTTTTGTAACTGGCGAACTTCAGCTCTGAGAAACATATTTATGGCAATCATCTCATGAACTGAAGTTTCATAGCAGCACCAACAGCACCAGAAGAAAGAAGAAGAAGAGGAAGAAGAAGAAGAAGAAAACGAAGGAGGAGAAAGGGGTTGAAGTTATTTAAAAAGTGAGTAGAAGTTAAAAGTTTTTAAAAAAATGGATATAGGTTAAATGGGGGCGACCAAATAAGACGCTCCGTGCAATTTGACGTGAAATGATTATCAAACTCCATATGAGGTGACTATAAATTGAAAATGAATAGAGTGCTGGAAACGTAAGATTTTCTAATGCAGTCATCTTAATGCTTCGTTTCACGTCTGGAAAAAAAAAAAGAATCCGACAAGATCGTAAGGGTCTTGCCGGTATCAACAACGAGGAAGAAACAACCAAATGGAAACAGCAACTAACGTTTCCATGTGATCAATGATTCAACACAAGACTCATTCCATTGAAACCTGCTCAACCTCATCATCCATATTATTAACAACAAGTTCACCATTTTCAGGATCTTTTTTGCAGACATTTGACGATGTCCCCTAAAGATTGATCCAGAGAGCACAATCCTCAAAACTTGGTCCATTCTTTTGTGCTGAAACTTTTACTTGAACAAGGCATTGCTTTGTGATGATATTCAAATGAAATTTGAAACAAACATGTGGAAATATAAAATTTCTAGCAAACCTAAGCCATCTGAAATGAACCAATTTTAACAGCCTTTGCTAGCCTGATGCAGATGATAAAAGTTCATCGGTCCAACACGATGATTGTCTGAGTAAGTCAAACTGCCTTTGCGTACTTGATTCGTAGTAGTGCCTCTTGATTCTCCTTCTTGCTTTAATAGATGCAATATTTTTTTAAGCCTAATCACACCTAGGAGCAGTGTTATATTATTGGATTATCACATGATAATGCTCGAGATTTGATACTTGTAAAAGATTTTTACTGCCAAGTGAGGAGAAACTTACCAATGGTCAGAGGTGTATCCATGTTTATAGATATGGGTTCACGTGAACTCATACTCCTCTCCGAAAATCATGTATAACAATGTTATAGTTTTTTAAAATTACATAAATATATATATGTGTGTGAACTCATGCTCAAGACTCCTATGGTGTAATTATTGTTGGGTGCACCTCTACAAGTAAAATTGGCGGTTCAAATTTTACTCCAAACAGTCTTGATTTCGACACGAAGTATATATATATATATGTGTGTGAAAAATTACTAAAATTTCAAAAAGAATATAATTTTGAACATATAATTTCAAAAGTTCAATGAGTTCATGGTAAGAAAGTGAAGTTAAACCCGCCGAATATAAATTTTAGATACACTATCCTGAATGGTAGGATCAATATCTTCAAAGCCAACTGAAATGAACAAGTAATCACTATCTGGAGACGACAATGAGCGATTCATTCCTTCTAAAACTCAAATCCATTTTCCAAACCATAGAATACACCTCAGCGGCTTAATATTACTTCTTGCAGTCTATAATAAGTAATTTTTTTGTTATTTACACATATTAAGAAATCTACCTTTTTAATATTAATTAGGAATAAAATTTACCATATTACTCCCTCCGTTCCAATTTATGTGAATATGTTTGACTGGGCATGGAGTTTAAGAAAAAATGAAGACTTTCGGAATTTGTGGTCCTAAACAAGTTAAAAAGGGTCTCAGAGTATTTGTGTGACTATAAAGGCTTCTCATTAAGGGAAGAATTGTAAGTTTAAGCTAAATTGTTACCAAATTTAGAAAGGGGTCATTCTTTTTGGAACAGACTAAAAAGGAAATAGGTTCACATAAACTGGAACGGAGAGAGTAATATTTACTAATTCTTCATACAAACACTCCAAACATATACCCAACACTATTTATTCTAAGAGCAATATAAGAGAAAAAATAATTGATTCATTCTTGAAATTTAGAAAAATCACTTATTTTAGACGGAAGGAGTATATTTAATGAAGAGCTCAAAATCCATATATGCTATTTGCAGCAAAGCCAATCAGTAGTAAAGAAGAAAATGACGATAAAGCAGGCACTTTGCCATTAGTCTGCCTATTAGAGTTTATTTGTCAAATCCTCGATGAAGAAGACGAATGAGAGAGGGAGGAGAGAGAGAGTAAGGTTGGTCGACTGAAAACCGTAGTTGTAACACGTGCACCCACAACACTCATATGAAAATTACCAAAAATAACCCCGAAGCACGATGGCGATTTCCTAAAACAACGAAGATGCCTATTAACTCTGGCTTCTAAATAGTAGTAAAATCTTTGCAAATTTAAAGGAACGCATATATATATTTGGCCTTTTGGTTATTAATAGAAAGGAAATTTTTAAAAATAAGTAAAGTGGATACGGTTAAGAAATGAGAGCAAAATAGAATAATATAGTAATAGAGACAAGATGTATAGGAGAAGAATGTAGAAATTATTTTATTCAAATGTGTTTCTTGTGTCTTCCTTCATGGGCAAAGAATGTCCTATTTATACTATACAAGATACATCCAAAACTCACTAGATACATTATAGGAATTAATAGGTGCATCTATCCAAGTAGTACATTGTATAGAATGTATGGATGGATTAAATGAACATCCATATACATTCACTTTCTTTATAACATTCTCTCTTAGATGTTCATTTGAAAGATAATGTGCCTCGTTAAAACCTTACTAAAAAAACCAGTGGAGAAAAGCCCAGTGAAGGAAAAAGAGTACACACATCTTGTAATACGCATTGAGCGTTGCCTCATTAAAAATCTTACCAGAAAAACTCACTTGGGACAAAACCTTGGTTAAGGGAAAAAGAGTATAGCGCGTATTATACTCCCCCTGATGAAAACTATATTTGATATCTTGGAGACGATGCATTCCAATCTTATGTCTTAGCTTCTCAAATGTTGATGTTGGCAATGCCTAAGTGAATAAATCTGCTAGATTGTAACTTGAACGGATTTGTTGAACACCTATCTCACCATTTTTGCTGAAGATCGTGCGTGAAAAAGAACTTTGGTGAAATGTGCTTTGTTCTGTCCCCTTTGATATATCCTCCTTTAAGTTGAGCTATGCAAGCAACATTATCTTCATACAATATCGTTGGAATCTTCGTTTTTAAAGAAAGACCACATAGTTATTGAATGTGTTGAGTCACTGATCTCCACCATACACACTCTCGACTAGCCAATTGAATAACTATTGTCTCTGCATGATTGGAAGATGTAGCAGATAAAGTTTATTTAGTTGAACGTCATGAAATAGATGTACCTTCACAAGTAAATAGATAGTATGTTTGAGATCGGGTTTTATGTGGGTCAGACAAATAATATGCATCTGCATAACCAATCATTTGTGAATCGGATTCATAAGAATAAGATAATCCTATATCAATAGTCCCTCGGAGGTATCTAAAAATATGCTTAATACCATTCCAGTGTCTTGTCGTTGAAAAGGAACTAAATCTTGCTAATAAACTTACTGCAAAAGTTATATCTGGTCGAGTATTATTTGCGAGATACATTAGTGTCCCAATTGCACTAAGATATAGAGTTTCATCACCAAAAAGCTCTTTATCATTTTCATGAGGTCGGAATGGATTTTTATTTATATCAAGTGATATCACAACCATCGGGGTACTTAATGGATGTGCTTTATCCATATAAAAATGCTTTAGGATCTTTTTGCTATAAGTTGATTGATGGACAAAAATTTCATCTTCCATATGCTCAATTTGTAGGCCAAGATAAAATTTTGTCTTTCCAAGATCTTTCATTTCAAATACTTTCTTCAAACAGTCTACTGCTTTTGGAAGTTCTCCGTGAGTTCCAATGATATTTAGATCATCAACATATACAACGATTATAACAAATTCAGATCCAGACCTTCTTACAAATACACACGGACAGATTGGATCATTCTTATACCCTTCTTTCAGCAAATACTCACTCAGGCGATTATACCATATTCACCCTGATTGTTTCAATCCGTATAAGAATTTTTGAAGCTTTATTGAACAAGTTTCCCGAAAACTTTTAGTAGTTTCAGGAACTTTAAGCCCTTCAGGTATTTTCATATAAATTTCGTTGTCTAATGTGCCATACAAATAGGTTGTGACAGCATTC
The DNA here is from genome assembly GCA_005239505.1 of Nicotiana paniculata. Classification (NCBI taxonomy): domain Eukaryota; kingdom Viridiplantae; phylum Streptophyta; class Magnoliopsida; order Solanales; family Solanaceae; genus Nicotiana; species Nicotiana paniculata. Next base: position 32,990 of record ML338989.1, on the reverse strand, counting down.
ATTAGACGCATATCAAGTTTTTCATGGACTGCCAAATTTATAAGATACCTGAAAGTGATTGCATCCACCACAGGAGAATATGTCTCCATATAATCAATGCCAGGTCTTTGCGAAAATCCTTGTGCCACAAGTCGTGCTTTATATCTAACGACTTCATTTTTATCATTTCGTTTTCGCTCAAAAACTCATTTGTATCCCACTGGCTTTATTCCTTCAGGTGTTCGGACTATAAGTCTGAATACTTCACATTTTTCAACTGACGCTAATTCTGCCTGGATAGCGTCTTTCTATTTTGGACAATCATTTCTTTATCTACATTCATCGACAGATCTTGGTTCAAGATCCTCATCTTGTTGCATTATTTCAACAGCAACATTATAAGTAGAAATATTGTCGATAATAATATTATTTCGGTTCCACTTTTTTCCCGTAGAGACATAACTTATTGAGATCTATTCATTCTTATTATTTTCAGGTACCTGGACCTCATATGAGGTCTTATCATTTGTTATGTCACGGGTCTCTTTTTGAGCAATTGCCTCCATATTATGATCTCCTAGATCATTTGCTCTTTTTTGCTTTCGAGAATTTTTATCTCTGGAACCAATTGATCTACCACGTTTCAAGCGTGGATTAGACTCATTTGCATTTATAGATTGTCCAACCGGGACATCAATTCGAATAGGAGCATTAACAGCTGGAATATGTGACTTAGTCACCCTTGGTAGGTTAGTGAATGCATCTGGCGGTTTATTTATAATATTTTACAAATAAATTATCTTATGAACCTCGTATTCACATTGATTTGTTCGAGGATTTAAATGAGATAGTGATAATGCATTCCAATCTATTTCCTTTTGCAACTGCTTATTTTCTCCCCCGAATATTGGGTATACTGATTCATCAAAATGGAAATCAACAAATCTTGTCGTAAACAAATCTCCAGTCATAGGTTCCAAATATTTTATAATAGAAGGAGATTCATACCCAATATATATCCTAACCTTCTTTTGGGTCCCATCTTTGTGCGTTGTGGTGGAGCAATTAGAATATATACTTGATAATAGGCTAAAAGTGTATGGTTTGGATTATGTTATACTCTAACTTAATGATGATTTATTGTCTTAAGTATGTGAAATAAGGATAAAATATGCTCTAATAGTGACTTGTGTGTTTCACAGGAGTGCAATACCGTANAAGTATGTGAAATAAGGATAAAATGTGCTCTAATGGTGACTTGTGTGTTTCACATGAGTGCAATACCATAAGGAAAGCTTATGACGGTGATCCGGGCAAGAATTGAAGTAGAATAGACCATGGGGTACCTTTTGGATGAAATGAAGACTGAAGACTCAGGGATGAATGTGGAGACAGTGGAAAACCCTACTAGCGCGGGCATTAGCGCGCCCGCGCTAGTTCAGCTCTCATGAGGCAGTGAAGAACCCTTTTAGCGCGGGCATTAGCGCGCCCACGGTAGTCCAGCGATCCAGAGACAGACAGAAACCCCACTAGCGCAGGGGCCTTAGCGCGCCCGCGCTAGTCCAGACGCGTGAGGTATTATTTCAAGGGTAAATTTGGAAGCCCTAGGCCATTCTACATCAACTATATAAGGTCCACTTCGCCCAAGAGAAGAGGGGAATTAGGTTTTAGAGTTTAGAACACCAAAAAAAAAAAAAAGCAAAGGCAAGAGGCAATTGGGGCATCAATCCTTATTTTCTTCTTTTGTTATTTTGCCATTGACTATGGATTCCTTTGTAGTTTTCATTGCTATTATGTGTAGCTAAATACTTTAATCTAAGGTTTTGGTGAAACCTGTTGGGGATGAACTCGTTAGCATGTTAATATAGTTTTGAGATGGTTATTTATCTCTATTTGTTCAACTACGTTTGGATTGTAGTTAGTTGAAGGGCCCTCAACTAGCGGTTCCTATTTATAATGTATCTGCTTGAGAGAGAGTGCATATTTAGGTAATTGTTGAACAACTCACTCACGGAGTATAGACGAGAGTCATAACCGAGGGTTTAGAGGTTGGGTTAGAGATAATATACCTCGGGTGCAATCGAAAGTGAGTTGTAACGTAAATATAGCTAGCGTAGCTCGAGAGAGTGAGACTAGTAAATTATCATAAATGCTCGAGAGAGATTTACGATAGCTGGAGAGTTCATGATTGATAGAGACAACCAAATCAAAGCTATAGGAACATACAACTAGGGAAAGTACCAACGGGGGAAACCATTGCCTTAGACCTTTATTCCAATTGTTTACAACTGCTGTTAGTTAATCTTAGTTTAGCAATTTTATTGATCTTGGTGGTAATTACAACATCGATTATTATTCATAAAGTTTGAGGAAGTTGATTAAGTGAGAGTTTAGTATTTTAACGGCTTTCTTGATACGTTAATTCCCTGTGGAATCGACTCTGGGCTTAATACCCCGGGTTATATTTGCAACGCCTTCTTAGTCTTTTATTAGACACTGTTGAGCGTGATCAGTTAGTCTTGATACTTACTGGGAACCTCTCACGACACATTTCCAGAGTCGTGATGGCGCCTGTCATGGAACCAGGCAAGCCACCCATTTTATCTAACTATATACAAATTCCCATAAAATACCCCTTTTTAACAAATTCTGAAATCCATAACAAAATAATAATTCCAGTATTTTGGGAAAATCGGTTTATAAAATTCAAAAGAATAAATCCTACTAATCCCGGATCTAGTGTCACACAGTCATGAGCTGCTAATATCAAACGAAATGACTAACATAGTCTGAAAATAAATACGACAGGTATAAAGGAAAGAGAAGACGAGATCACGGTCGCCAGCTGCTACCTCGTCAACTCTGATGAAACTAATGCGCTCCCTGGCCCAAGCTGAACTCCTCTGTACCTGGATCTGCACACAATGTGCAGGGGGTAACGTGAGTACACCAACTAAGTAGTAACGAAACCAAACTACGGGTTGGGAGGTAGTGACGGACTAAACTTCCGACCATTCAAACAACAGTATATAAATTGGACATGACCGTCATATATCAGGAAACAAATACGATGTATCAAGATATGTCTGTAACCCTGCATACTAGCATGAATGCATATAGAATCATGAATGATGTGTACTCATTAATCAAGCTCTCATAAGGTGGTCCACTCAGTACTAGAATACGACCTTCAGGCCCAGGGAAGTCCATCCCGGATATTACATAAACACAAGTGACACAGTCACTAAGTACTGAGGAAATATCCATCCCCCACGGAGAAATCCATCTCCGGAACATAATAACCACGGAGAAATCCATCTCCAGAACATAACAACCACGGAGAAATCCATCTCCGAAACGTAACAACCACGGAGAATTCCATCTCCGGAATATCCGTGCGCTCACTGGGGGTGTATCGACTCCGGAGGGGCTCCTTTCAGCCCAAGCGCTATATCAAGCCAACGAAGGCATGATTTCAGGATCACTGCGGTGTGCAGTCCGACCTCATAACTGTCTCAAACTAGGCTCTAAGCCTCACTCAATCAGTACCTTCCAGTCTCACTTAGAATGCTCTAACATATGCAATGCAGCCCAAAGAACTAACCGTATCCCTTATTATCCCGATCCGACCTACTACCAAGCTATCCTATTTATTCAAGTTCCTTCTGACTTACCTTCGAATTGATACTTCTTCTTGCCATAATACCATAATCCTCAATCCCGACTCACCGTACGAAACTCGAGCATAAAAATATACCATATAAGGCTCATAGGCCGCTGAATACTCCCTCAAATTATCCCCAAATGCACCACATTAGAAATACTTACCCTGAAGAGACTTCCTATGAATTTAAAGTCATTACCTTCACTTCCTGATACTGATGGATAGAATCCATGATAATGCAAATACACCACAAGCCTAGACACCTTTCCCGTAAATCTCAGTTCTAGCCCTTCTCACACCTTGAAGATCCTCGATCGCTACATATAACCTTGAATTCGTCTGAACCATTTTCAAACGCCATTTACTCTACGAAATTTCAATTACAGTAACCAAGTACCCAGAACGACTTGACCCCGCTTGCAATCCACATACTAGGAAAGTAATCCACACCCTTGAAGCAACAAGCACGCTCATACATTGCACACTCTACACTTACCACTACAACTCCATGATACAATGAATTCCACTATCCGTAAAGTACATTACAACTTGTATCGAAGAAATTTCCATCACTCGAGTCATTCCCTGACTCCACCTCTGTAGGTTATAGTTTATTCGCCAACATACCTCGAACCGAAACCAATACAACACATAATCATATAATCAACTTATCAATAACAAACTCCCCCGCTTGGCTCAAAGACAAGGATCACGACAAACAAGACTATGCCCACACATTATCACTGCCACCATGCTGTGGTGGGATTTAACTAAATCCTCCATAAGCTTATCGTATAACACTCAAATCAATTTTCAATATCGCATCCACCATTGTGATGGTCATGCCAACTCCCACAAGCGATCTAAACTCAAATTGCAACATGCATCATTTACTGATAGAGAGAACTTACTACAGATAAACATAAGGGTCACACACCTCAGGAAAACTCGCAGGAGATACCCCTACCTGCTAAATCTCAAAATGTTATCTCCCTATACACTTCCAAATATCATAGCTATCACACAATCACTATACCTTCCTAAAGTAGAACACAACCACTGCCTGCCCTCGAGACATCCCATAAACGGTATAAGGACCTGAAGTTGATGGCAATACTAACACTGTAGCTGTGGTCCAGGAATTCTTGAGCTTCTGGAAGCTCCACTCACACTCGTCTGACCACATAGATACCTTCGCTGGACACCACGTGTCCCTAGAATGCTACTGAACTAAGCCAACAATTCACACTTGGAGAACTTCGCACAAAGCTTCTCCTCCCTATATCCTTGTAATCCCATCATCAAATGCCGAGTATGCTATCCCTGGCTACGAGAGTACGACAGGATGCCATCAATAATTACGATAACAAAGGAGTTATAACACGGCTGAATACACCGTCGAACAAATAGATGAATGTTGTTGGGGGATTGGCCAACCCAAAAGATATCACCAGGAACTCATAAAACAACAGAAAAATCTACTTCACTCCACAACTAAACCACACGGGAGGTCCTTCAATACACTCACAACTCGAAGCCATATTCTAATCTCAATATAGACGTCAAATACTTAATGGTTCTTGCTACATCACCCGCTAATCCATTCTCGTCACAATCAAACAACCTGAACACATCTAACTGTTAATCATACCCACCACGAAGTCATCTAGTCACAAAGCTCCATCAATAAGGACACCAACGAACATATAAGTCCCCAGTACATATACTCACACAAATGAAATCTCGGCACTCAAGCTATAGACAAAAATCCAGCCTCAAGTCCTCCAGACTGGCCCCAAGCATGCTAAAATCACATCCCATTGGTGCACGGCTGATACCGAGCGCTCACGTGCGTGTTTGAATACATGAAAGGAGTTCAAAGAATTACGCTTCAGGTTGAATCAATGGATTCGCACGACAAGATTTCAAGAATGTGAGATTTTTCCTAAAGGTTCTGCAACCTCTCAAACATAAGTACAGACGTCTCCGTACCGATCCGCAAGACTCTACTAAACCTGCTTATGACTGGTGAGACCTATTTAACCTAGCGCTCTGATACCAACTTGTCACGACCCATTTTCGGAGTCGTGATGGCACCTGTCGTGGAACCAAGCAAGCCACCCATTTTATCTAACTATATACAAATTCCCATAAAATTCCCCTTTTAACAAATTCTGAAATCCATAACCAAATAATTCCAGTATTTTGGGAAAACTGGTTTATAAAATTCAAAAGAACAAATACTACTAATCCCGGATCCAGTGTCACACAGTCATGAGCTGCTAATACTAAATAAAATCAAACGAAATGACTAACATAATCTGAAAATAAATACGACAGGTAGAAAGGAAAGACAAGACGAGATCACGGTCGCCAGCTGCTACCTCGTCAACTCTGATGAAACTAATGCGCTCCCTGGCCCGAGCTGAACTCCTCTATACCTGGATCTGCACACAATGTGCATGGGGTAACGCGAGTACACCAACTCAGTAGTAACGAAACCAAACTACGGGCTGAGAGGTCGTGACGGACTAAACTTCCGACCATTCAAACAACAGTATATAAATTGGACATGACTGTCATATATTAGGAAATAAATACGATGTATCAAGATATGTCTGTAACCCTGCATACTAGCATGAATGCATATAGAATCATGAATGATGTGTACTCATTAATCAAGCTCTCATAAGGTGGTCCACTCAGTACTAGAATACGGCCTTCAGGCCCAGGGAAGTCCATCCCGGATATTACATAAACACAAGTGACACAGTCACTAAGTACTGAGGAAAAAGGCTGATCCAGCCCCCACGGAGAAATCCATCTCCGGAACATAATAACCACGGAGAAATCCATCTCCAGAACATAACAACCACGGAGAAATCCATCTCCGAAACGTAACAACCACGGAGAATTCCATCTCCGGAATATCCGTGCGCTCACTGGGGGTGTATCGACTCCGGAGGGGCTCCTTTCAGCCCAAGCGCTATATCAAGCCAACGAAGGCATGATTTCAGGATCACTGCGGTGTGCAGTCCGACCTCATAACTGTCTCAAACTAGGCTCTAAGCCTCACTCAGTCAGTACCTTCCAGTCTCACTTAGAATGCTCTAACATATGCAATGCAACCCAAACCAATGATAATATAAAAAAACTAGCAACTTACGAGACTTAGAGACAGAAATAATCGACCATTCCGATCTAAACACATCGGCGTGAAGCCTTAACAGTTATACTTAACATGATTTCTATTTCGTTCAAGGTAATTACCGCCTTCACAGTATAATATCAATCTGAATAACCAATAGACAGTGCCATGGGATGAACCAGACTACAAATATTCGGTAAACGCCCGCATGCCCGTCACTTGGCAAGTGTGTCATCTTAATTTATAGCAGTTATCAAATAGTTTGAGGTTTCGAAGCCTCAGTTCCAAGTTTGGAAGCGTTACTTACCTCAAAATCGGCTAATACACTACTGCGCAATGCCCTTGCCTCTAAATTCGGCCTCCGAGTGCTCCAAATCTACCAAGTTCAGATTTTTATCATCAATATATGCTTAAGGAACAATTACCAATTGAAAATATCAAAATTCACCCAAAAATCCGAAACCGGTCAAAACCCGACCCCCCGGCCCATGTCCCGAAATCCAGAAACTTTTATACCGAACTGTTCTTCATCTTCTCACGAGTCCGTACATATAAGGAACATTAAATTCGAAGTCCAAATGACCCCTCAAATCACCATTTTAAATATTCTAACTCCCAAGCCCTAATCTCCCAAATTTACTCTGACTTTCCCTAATTTCCACCATAATTCCGACCTTTAATCACATATAAACGAGTTTAGAGTCCAAAGATCTTACCTTGGTGAAGAACTCTTGAATTCCCTCTTCAAAACCCTTCAAAAACTTCAAACCCGGATGAAATATTGAGAAAGATGGCTAAAATTCGCGAAGGCTGGTTTTTATACCTTCTGTCCAGTGATCTCACACCTGCGATCACTTACTCGCACCTGCGGCTTCGCAGGTGCGATGCTCCTTCCGCGCCTGAGATCTTTCCGTGCCTGCGATACTCTTTTCGCACCTGCGACATCGCAGGTGCGACAAATTCCTCGCACCTGCGGACCACTTCCCACTCAGCCAATCTCGCACCTGCGGAGCCCAGTCAGCTCCTACGGAACCGTGTCTGCGGCTCCCTTTTTGCAGGTGCGAAAACACCAGTAACAGAACATAGCAGTGACCAAAAATCATTCCAAACTCCCCGTTAACCATCTGAAACCATTCCGAGCCCCTCGGGACCCCAACCAAATATACCAACACCTCATATAAGATCATTCAAAATTAGTTACACTCTCAAAACACTAAAAATAACATCAAAACACTAGAATCACATCAAATTCAAGCCTAAGAACTTTGAAATTTCTAAAATCCTCCAACGATGCCGAAACTACCCAAACCAACTCCGATTAACCTGAAATTTTGCAGACATATCCAAAATGACATTACGAACCTCTTCCAACTTCCGAAATTCCATTCCGACCTCGATAGCCTATTTTCCACTTCCGACCGAAAATCGCCAAAAACTAACTTTCGCCAATTCAAACCTAATTCTACACCGGACATCACAAAAATATTCCGAACACACTCCTAAGTCCCAAATCACCTCACGAAGCTATCTGTGCCATAAAATCCGCATTCCAAGGTCGTTTACCAATAAGTCAACTCTCAGTTGACTTTTCCCATTATAAGGCTATCTTTTAAAGACTAAGTTACTGAATTCTCATTTAGCCATTCTGATTTCAAGCCTATCGACTCTAACACATCAATAATAGAATAACCAATCCATGACAAGTCAATGACAGCAATAAAAATGCAAGTTCTACGTAACAACAGACCGAGTCGTTACAGCATCGTTGTGGTGTGCTCATACTACACTTCTGCACATTTTTGTATGCAGATCCAGGTATATATTGTAGTAGCTGTGTGGATGATTGCCGAGGAGACTCAAGGTAACCTGTTGCTGCGTTCGCAGGCGTCGGAGTTACCTTTTTGTATTTATTATTCATACAATATTGTATCTACTTCCAAACAGTTGTACTTAGAAGTTGTAGAAGATTCGTAGAGCTTATGACTTGTACTACCGGTTTTGGGAAAGTTTGTACATTCTGTTGAGATTATATATCAAGACTGTTAGTTGTCCTTTATTTATTGTTGTTATTCAGTAACTGTTAGGCTTACCTAGTCCCTAAGACTAGGTGCCATCACGATACCCAACAGAGGGAAATTTGGGTCATGACACTTGCTCGAGGCCTCAAATCACACCAAACAACGCCCAAACCACGAATCGCATTCCAATTCAAACTTTAGGAACTTTGAAATTTCAAACTTCTACCTTCGGTGCCGAAACTTATCAAATCACATCCGATTGACCCCAAATTTTACACACAAGTCATATTCGACATTACGGACCTGTTCCAACTTCCGGAATCGTATTCCGACCCCGATATCAAAATTTTCACTTCCGGTCGGATTTCTCAAAAACCTTCAAATTTCTATCTTTAGCCAAATGACTTCAAAATAACCTACGGACATATGAATTCACTTCCGATCGCGCTCCCAACTCCAGAATCACCATAAAAGGCTATTCCCAGGCTCAGAATCCCAAACAGGCATCAATAACTCTGAAATGCTTTCCAACCCAAATTTATGAAATCCTTCTAAAACACTAACTTCCACAATATACGCTGAAACGCTCCTGGATTATCCAAAACCCGATTCGGACATACGCCCAAGTCCGAAATCATCATACGAACCAGCTGGAACCTTCAAATCCTGATTCCGAGGTCGTTTACTCAGAATCCCAACCTTAGTCAATTTCTCCAACTTAAGGCTTCCGAAATGAGAATTTTCTTTCCAAATTAACTCTAAACTTCCCGAAATTCAATTCCGACCACACCTACAAGTCATAATACCAGAAATGGAGCTGCCCATGACCTCAAACTTCTGAATGACGCGCTACAGATCAAAACGACCGATCGGGTCGTTACATTCTCCCCCACTTAAAATAGACGTTTGTCTTCGAACGTGCTAAGAACTGCTCTATAGTTATCTGAAATCATTGTTTAACACCTCGTGCACCTGACCGTGCTACCACAACCCAGTTGAGCACATTAGCTTGATCAAACCCAAAGATATCCTCTTTTATCCATACAATAAGCTCAGAACCCAGTTCCAACACCTGAAATTTCTCTGCCAGACCTATTTCCAATATATAATCACCGTATCAACTACCACATGAGGTACCAAAACATGACTGCATACTTTTGCTGAATTTAGCGCCATACACCGCGTATTATCGAATCACAAGGACATTTCCCTGAACCTTAATAGCCAAAATTCCACCACTCTGATGCTCCCAATGCACCTTATGATATAATGCTGACGATACCACCACACGGAAGAGATGTGCAGAAATTCTAACCAACTACAGAGTTAACCAAACATTGAATCTCTCCTTTTTGACTAAAATCATCACCTCCTTACTAACCAAATACTGGCAATTGTCCTGTAATATACTTCACATGATCTTATCACACTTTCCTCAGAAAATAGGAAGTATAACATAATAAAAATAGATATAGGGAACCGTACTCATCATCACACTGTTGCGGCGTGCAACCTCATCCAAATCATAAAATTCACGTAAGGAGATATACACGGAGCTAAATTGCTCACTATTACAAATTACTGAATACCGGTCACAAGCACGCTAAGTGCAGAATACCATTTTGGGGAGACTGATAGAACTTTATGCTACAAAACTCAAGCACAACTGAGGTGCGATATATAATCTGGATCTCAAGAGCCATCCTGCTCACATAACTTCATCACTACGCGGAATCTCAACACACAAGAAATTATCAAGCCGTTTCACAACTCACATGGCACAATCATAATATCACATGAATTTGACGAAGACGGAACAACACCTGATATTCCAACACCCCTCCTTGAGAAGCGCTATACTGAAATGAACACATTTGACTCGCATGAAGCCCATAATCTTGTTTAAATTCATTCATACACTTCAAGCCGATTCTGCTCGCAATGAACTAGGCTGATAGCCTTACCTGGGTCCAAAATAACCTACTTCTCATAACACGCAAGAACAATCATCATAGTCGGGACAACACCGCACAATCCACAACCAGCTGGACCAAACGCCTTCCTGGCATAAATTTTCAGACAAGCAATATTGCACTCCCTTATACTTGGTCTAAATCTTCAATCAATCAGGTGACTAAATGTCACACTTATACAATCTTCCCATGTTCACGCTCCCACGACCCTCCACGAGGTAACAAGTCTGCACATCCATACCACCGACCTCACTAACACTGCAAAACACATCAAGAACCCATGACCAAGGTACAAGCCTCTTTCACCAAATATCGATCTCAGGTGACACTGAAGATAATAACAGCCTACTCTGAACTTCAAATCCCTTTTTCTTGCTCGCCGGAGATCATGACATCCTTGCCAACACCAAACCGCAATCTTGATCCTTACTTCCAATTACATACTACTTACTGCACCTGCATACCAATATGAGATAGCGCTAGAATTCCGTCATAACTCTTGAACCACTAATAGGGTTAACACCCCGTCATATAGAAACCCTTTTTTTCCACCTCAATTCAAGATAACCATAACAACACACGAGTGAATTCTCATAATCACAAAACATGCAAATCCTCAGGGAATAGTCTATACCCCATGATCCTTCCGGGATCCGCCTACACCTGACAAGCCATAATACTTGAATGCTTCCAGATAAATCCATTACAGCGGCCAACAAGCCTCGCACACGCCGGCACAAACCACATGCATAACTTAACCACATTGAAGGAACTAATCACTGTCGCACATGTGTCATTCCAACCATGGATAACCAATCTATCTTCTTTTAATCATCCTTAATCGCCTCAGAAAAAATAATAACCCCATTCAACTCATAACAAACTCAATCCTCACTCATCCCGAGTGGCCTTGACTCATGAGACCATGTTATCTCAATCCCACAAACCGTCCCATACCCTTATGATAATCTTTCTACACCCCGGAGTTTACTTCTCTCACTCCCCCAACACTATCATGCACGCTGAAAAATATCATAGAATACTCCAACCATTTTCCCTTTCTTATAAATTATACTGCAAAAGCTCGATTCTTAATCATACTGCTGCCTGAAACCCTTAAACACTGCATTCTTAACCTTCGAGTTTGCTAGGACCGCTATTGAGAGTCATCCACTCTGACGGGCCCCGAATACGATCAACTCCAAGGCTCTTCTAGCGTATGAACATCCTCTCAATGAAGTACGTGACTGAGTCACTACCCTTACAACTCGCCTATGCACTAAGCATAAATTCTGAATCCTCCAAAGCCTAACCCTGGTCCAATAGGGCCAACTTTTGCACACATTCGTCAAATCCCACGCACAATCACCATTTTACTCCTTTTCCTTATCTACAATAACTTGCCATTACGCCGACAATCCGCCACCCCATGAGAACACAATCCTACAACCCAATTGCAGGTGGTGGGACTCCCCCACTTAGCCCGAAGCTACTCCTTGCACCACTCTAGACCCTGCTAAGATCCTTTCTCCTTTGTTAGCATGATTTTGCTTAACCAATCCGTCCAATTCTTCCGAATTCCCCTGTCAGCATTCCCTAAATACTCAAATTCTCTAGCAACATTCACACGTTCGGCCTCCTACCGAATAGCCACCAGAATCCCTCGCAGAAACTTTCCAACCATGTAACCGCTAACCTACTCACATGAGATAACCCACCTGTGGAAATCACCAATTGACACCTTCCAACGACGCTGAAATGCACTCTCTCTGCAACATCAATACCCCATCCTAAGACTGCTCTCATTCACCAACTTTACCAGTCCATCCGCTCCTCATGTACATCTACTAAATGCGCTACAACATCTTCAAATTCACCGCCACATTGCGTCCTTCATTCCTAACAACTCCTCCCTGTTTTATCCAACCTTCCGCCGAAATAGCCCACATTTCAACTTAAGCTCGTGGACCAAATCACCCTCCACTAAAACTCTCAAACTTTCCCTAAAGATAGGCAGTTGTCTTACCACTGAACTCCTGCTACGCTGGTACTCTCCCACTTGTTAAACTCATTCTTTTAAACAACTACCTGACGTCCGTTCCTTACACCTGGCCTTTTAGAAAGGGAACCACCGTCTTGCACTTTTCATATATATTCCTTCATCGTATGTTGCCCAATTGCTGCCTCAATTCAATATCATTCTCTGTAGTTCTTAATCCAGCAGTTCGCCACGACTTCAAACTCTCCGAAGATCATTTATCTCGAGTTGCCTTCATTATCAACACTTATCCAGTACTGAACCACCGCGCCTCACGGTCTCTGACAACCGCTTCTTCAATACTTCTTCACAATACTCTGACCCCATGCAACCGAAGAAACCATAGCACCGACAAACTTAACATATTCCATTTGATCAGTGACGACGACATCACATCATAGGTGCATATCCACCTCACTTGTAAACACCAAGTCTTACTGTTTTGTCAATCCAAAACCTGACCATTTATAGTCCAAATGCCTTTCCTCTACCGGAACTAAAATGCTGAAATCTCGAAATCACGCCTTGAGAAGACCTCCCTTCAAGCCATTCATCACCCCCAACATATGGGCAAGCATTCTATCATCATATCGAAATCGCGCGATAACTAATCATAAACATCATCACAACCTGAGCATAACCTCAAGTCCTCAGAATCATAGCTACTGGCTGAAACAACATATTACTCTTCCGTAGAGCAATGGCCATAGCCTCAATCAACTTCGCAGGGAGAAACATTCCGCACCACACCCATAGCACCATTTCAATTCCTCAAATTCCTGATTCATAGCAAGCGTTTCGCGACGCGTAAGATTGAGTAGGAAGAAACGTAGGCATAAGCCTCTGAGGAATCAAATCGCACGATGAGGAATCAAGAAGGGAAGTACTCCTAACAGCCTTGTAGCCTCTCGAAGATAAGTACAGACGTTTCCGTAACGATCCGCACGACTCTACTAGACTTGCTCATGACTCGTGAAACCTAAAGGAACCTAGAGCTCTGATACCATGTTGTCACGACCCAAAATCCATAAGGTCGTGATGGCACCGGACACCGCTGTCTGGCAAGCCAATTATTAAATAGTTAAGCTAAATTTCCTGTTTTAGCATTTTTTAAATCATTACCTTTCACTTTAACACATAACAACTAAATAAAATACATTAAGTAAAAATAACAGTCCAATACTCCATTTTAATAAAGTACATCCCAACACATCCCAGAACCTGGTGACACAAGTACATGAGCGATTTCTAAGAATCTTACAAATTCTACAAAGCTTGTCCGAAATACAAATTGGGCAAGGAATAAAAATGAAAATACAATACATAGAGGAAGGCTCTGCCGACTACGGTTCGTCTCCGAGTGATGCAGCTCGTCTAAGTCTCCGAGTCCGCCATATTGCTATGAAGGTACTTGTGCAACAAAATGCATAACAAGTGTAGCATGAGCACGAAAACAACGTGTACTCAGTAAGTATCCCGCCTAACCTCAGAGAGGTAGTGACGAGAGGTCGAATTAAACACTTGCTATAAGTCGGTTAATTATAATCAAATGAGGTGCTAAGCATGAGTATCATAGACAATTAAATAATAATCAGGGATAAGAAACATCAGACTTATTTCACATTTTACACATCANAAAATGCACAACAAGTGTAGCATGAGTACGAAAACAACGTGTACTCAGTAAGTATCCCGCCTAACCTCAGAGAGGTAGTGACGAGAGGTCGAATTAAACACTTGCTATAAGTCGGTTAATTATAATCAAATGAGGTGCTAAGCATGAGTATCATAGACAATTAAATAATAATCAGGGATAAGAAACATCAGACTTATTTCACATTTTACACATCAATTCTTCTTCTTTTTAACTGGCAATTAAAAATTTTCTTAGGCCGATAAACATGTATAAATCACAGAAAATACGCAGCATTTATCATGCGCAAACAAAATGCCGAGGGTCGAACAACACGGACCAACAATAATGGATTGTGCACTGCCGAGGGTCGAACAGCTCGAACCATAGATGCATCTATCTGCCCCGCTCTCGAATCGATCATACGACGCGGTTATACATAATTACAAGCTTATCCTGCTCGCGAATCATACATGCGACTCAGGCACCCATAGTTACACATATTCACACCAATAAACCACTTTTTTTTTAATCAGGAAAATTAGTTGTTCAATAAAGTGATAGAATTCTCCTTTTAACGAACATGAAAATAGTAGTTAAAACCTTTCTGGGGATTTACTTGCCAATCTCAACAGGGTTTTAAACATTATAGATTTATCTGAAACACAATTATCCAAGGAAGAATCAATTCTCCTTCTAAATGACTAAGAAAAGTAAACTTTAACCTTCTTAGGTAATCAATTACTAATTCGATAGCATTAGCAGTCTAATATTATTGGCAAGATCACAAGTACAACACGTAAGGCATGTTAGTGGGTCCTAGACTACCCGGACACAAGCATAATAGTAGCACGCACGGACTCCCGTCACCTTGTACGTACGTAGCCCCCGCAAATAGTAGCACATAATTAATTAGTCACCTATGGGGACAATTCTCCCTCACAAAGTTAGAAAGGAGACTTACCTCGCTCCGAAATTCCATAACCAGCTTGCAAGCCCTTCTGACGACTCCAATTTATACACAACGCCCCAAAACTATTCAAATAGCGGGCAAACCAATAAAACTTCACTCTAATACTTGCAACAATTCCAATATATAAGTTCCCAACTCTGCTCGAAAAGTTGACCAAAATGCCCTTGAGCCCACGTGCCCGGATTCCGAAATTTCTCGAAGATAAATTCTACCCATAACTTTACTAACTCAAATATACAATTTACTCTAATTTTCATGCTTAAATTCATGGTAAAAGTCCAAAAATCCAAATTCTAGGTCTTTCCCAAAATTCCGAATTTATACTAATTTTTCATGTCTAAATCCATGTAAGATCACATATTTAACTCAAAAATAGGAAGAAATCACTTACCTAGTGTTGCTTGGTGAAAATCCCTCCTTGAGCTCTCCAAAATCGCCCAAGCCAAAAGAAAAATGGAAGAAAATGAGCCAAGTCCGTTTAAAAATAGCACACTGCCCAGGCGATCCTCCTATGCGATCGCATGACATCCTTCGCGATCGCATAGGCCAACCTTGATGCCCCCCTGACATGCTCTATGCGATCGCACACATAGCCCCGCGATCGCATAGGCCAAAATCCAGCAACTTCTAATTTCCTCCTATGCGATCGCACTCCCCTCCCTGCGATTGCATAAGCGAAATTCCAGCCCTCCAATTTTTCTTCTTCGCGATCGCACTCCTCTGGATGCGATCGCAATGCACACCAGGGACACCAGAAAACAGCAGCAGCAAAACAGGGAAAATGATCTGAAATTACCTCGAAACACACCCGAGGCCCCTCCGGGACCCCGTCCAATTACACGACTCAGTTCCATAACATCCCACGGACATGCTCGAGGCCTCAAATCACACCAAACAATGCCCAAACCATGAATCACATTCCAATTCAAACTTTAGGAACTTTGAAATTTCAAACTTCTACCTTCGATGCCGAAACCTATCAAATCACGTCCGATTGACCCCAAATTTTGCACACAAGTCATATTCGACATTACGGACCTGTTCCAACTTCCGGAATCGCATTCTGACCCCGATATCAAAATTTCCACTTCTGGTCGGATTTCTCAAAAACCTTCAAATTTCTATCTTTAGTCAAATGACTTCAAAATAACCTACAGACATCCGAATTCACTTCCGATCGCGCTCCCAACTCCAAAATCACCATACGAAGCTATTCCCAGGCTCAGAATCCCAAACGGGCATCAATAACTCTGAAATGCTTTCCAACCCAAATTTATGAAATCCTTCTAAAACATTAACTTCCACAATATACGCCGAAACGTTCCCGAGTTATCCAAAACCCGATCCGGACATACGCCCAAATCCGAAATCATCATACGAACCTGCTGGAACCTTCAGATCCTGATTCCGAGGTTGTTTACTCAGAATCCCAATCTTAGTCAATTTCTCCAACTTAAGGCTTCCGAATATAATTTTCTTTCCAAATTAACTCTAAACTTCCCGAAATTCAATTCCGACCACACCTACAAGTCATAATACCGAAAACGGAGCTGCTCATGACCTCAAACTACTGAACGACACGCTAGAGCTCAAAACGACCGATCAAGTCGTTACATAAATATTTAAAATTGTATTGTTAATTTGATTCCTTTGATTATTTTAATTAATCTAATTATTATGACAAAAATGAGTGTGTCTTTATTTTAGGAGTCTTACATTACATCTATTGCTATAATTTTTATATATGCTTCCTTATTTAATCATATAAGTATTACGTATCATTTAGTGACTATTCCTCCCTCAATTTGATTTATATATCTAAGTTAAGTTGTAGAAAGTTAGTGTTCTTTTTGATGTGTTTATTCGAATTAAACTGGTAAAATGTAAACGATTAAAGTTTTAAATATTATGACTTGTTACATAGTTCAAATAAAGAAGAGTGTAATAATGGTTGATTGTCCTAAAAATTAGAAAAATAATTAAATGACTATTTTGTCTAGTGTAAAATAGATTATTTTTATTACCGAACGATATTTCACTAAGGTTATTTGCTCCTTTTTAATGTTGTTAAATATAGATATAGATTGATTCAAGTATGAATTTTATCAACTTGACTCTTGATAATATACTATAATTGAAAATGACGAATTTTGTTCCCATTTAGTTAGCTCAATAAAGAATGAAATAATGTCTCTAAAAGTCCTCAGACATCTTATTGCAATTTCTAATAACTTCTATTGGAATATCTTATAAAAATAATTATAATTTTATGACCTAATACTAAAATAAGCAAACATCATAAAAATACTTTAATCAGTAAAAGTTTTCCCGATAAAATAAATTAAAATTGAATTTCTCATTTTTTTTAGAAAGAAGAGGTTGAACACTATAGCTAATTAATAATTTACCAATAAATAACTTAATATATGAAATACATAGCGAGTTGTATTTATTGGAACAAATGTATAATAATAAATGTCAATTCATTTACGATATTTGTATTTTTTTACTATTTAATCCTTATTGCTTCAAGTTTGCATATTTATCGATTTGACTCTCAATACTATGCTGTAACTAATTTTGTTCTATTTTTATTTCTTTCGCCGCTAATGCTCTCGCTAGAGAAATAAATTTATGTCCTAAGACTCTTGTCAACTTAAAATAATTTTACTTTTATGTCGAATTTAAAAAAAATTAGGTTAATTTAAAGAATTAATTTTTTCTTAACCTTGAAGTAAATAGTTTTGTTTTTGTTGATTCAAATTTTTCATATTAGCTCATCTGTAGTATTAAATATCTAATTTTAATTATAAATTTTATTCAATAAAATTTATATTTTTAAAGCGTAAAGAAATAATTTGATATTTCATGTTTAAACTTTTGTGTTTGTAATATCATTAGTGTCATTGACTCTTGTCTACTACTTATCTTCCTCTCTCACCCTCTCACTCTTTATCTCTTTATTTTGTATTCTTAAATATTTTGTTAGTAATTTATTACAATTATTATCAGTGTACTTCTTAAAAATTATGATACCTTTCATTATTTCTATTTTATTACTATTAAAAGAAAAATTAGGAAGAAAGAATGAGATCGCATTTAAAATTTAACGTGGCAAGCTCAAGTTATTTTATGTCTGCAAGTTCTTTCGTTTCTTATGTGCCTTATCATATTCATAGTTGCTGATCCAAATTCCTAAATAATATAATTATCTAATATTATATAAGAAATTTTATATTTTAAAGTATTGGTAAACTGTCCTATTCTAACTTCGATGGTCTATGTAGGATCGGAAGTTTAGATATAAAATCCTTAGATGAGTTAAGTTTTTAAATATCAGGAATTTTCATATAGTTCAAGTAAGAAAAGATTTAACAATTAAAGTTGTAATTGATTTCAAAGTCCGAAATATTAGAAAAGTAATTAACATATAATTTTAGAAAATGTTAAAATACAATTTTATCCAATGTGAAACTTATTCTAAGGGTAAAAAAAAGCGAACAACATTTCGATATTGAATTACTAAAAAGCCCCTCAAAAGTTTGAACGATATTTTTGCCCTTCAATGAATCACTATTTTAATAACAATAATATACAAAATAGTGAATATATTTCATAATAAATAGTGTACTTCTAAGAATCATAGAAAAAGGCAACCCGTGAATGGTCAGTGTACCAAGACCTTTGGTGTTCTGGCAAAGTTGTATCTAAGAAAATTAATTTTTCTATGGTAACGAATAATTACTAATGATGCCTTGCATATTGTAATGGATAGGAGTAATTATTGTTGAAAACAAAACAAGTCATCTTTATGGTTTTCTCACCCGTTGAAGAAAGCCATCAGTTTCACAATTAAATTACTAATGAATTATCTCATCGGCTGAAGAAATCTATTAATAACCAATTAAGTCTCATATAACTAGAGTTTGTTCGATTTAATTCCTACAACTAGAAATAATTCATTTAATAACTCAATTAACAAAAGAATAGACAAAACGACTAAATACTTAATTAGACAATTGAAGACAGATGTATTGGGTACCATTATGTTTTGTTGACTCTTAGAATTCTGAGAACACTTTGAGATATTTAAATGTCACCAGAGATGATCAAAGAACAAGAACATTTTAAGATATTTGTAGATAGATAGGGACTTTGAAAAATATATTGTTGTTATCATATAAGTTAGAGTTTTTACCTATTTAGAGTTGTGTGAAGTATATCTATGATGATTCGCTTATATCAACTGCTCTATAACCGTAAGTGTATAATGCAAAAAATAATATTTCCCAATCGGATTTGTCTTTTGATATTTCTTGTGGTTTTTGCTTTAGTTCAAAATGTTTATTGAAAAATAGGGAAGAAGCAAGTGATGTTACCGGCAGATGAAGTAAACTAGATGCCTATGTGGTATATGGCAGAAAAAAGTCGAAGGTTAGTATTTCTTATTCTCTTTCCCTCTCTGATCTCCCCTCAAAGTTTAGTAGCTTTTACTACACTATTTTTCAAGGAGTTGATTGATATTATTTGTGATATAAACCAAAGCCTCTGATGGAGTGAATGACTGGATTTAAGTTACTGGAAATGCAGTTGTTCAGGGTCTCATGTACATGCATCCGAATTAAATTAAAGGGTTTATTTATGTTTCCGTCACCATAATATTTTATTTCCCTCTAAATTTAACATTTTTTTTTCTTTCACATGATTTTTTTTCTTATTATTTTATCATTACTTAGTGTATGTGTGCGTATGCATAATTTACCATTATCCCTATATTAATTGGTGTATAGTCTTAATGGATTGAGAAAATAATTTGGAATGAGCAATTAATGCTAAAGGACAAAACAAGAAAAATAAATTATTTTTCTCTTGATATGCGAAAAACAAAATTTATTTTTAGAATACTTGACAACTAAATGAACGGACGAAGAGAAAAGTGACAAGTAAAAATTAAAAATTATTTTTAGAATACTTGACAACTAAATGAACGAACGAAGAAATAAATAAGGAGAAAACATGCTAAACTTATTGGTATCCGTTTTGGGTTTAATAGAGTCAAGCACAAAACTACAATATGTAATTTCTATATTTTTTTTCTTTTCTTTTTTCGAATACCAACATCAACCAATTACTTTGATATCTTTTAAAGGTTTCCTTACTCATATGTAAACGACACTTATGTAAATGATATTAAAAAGTTCCCAAAACTATTATTATTTCTATATTTCTAAAATTCTATAGGCTTGTGATATTCAAGCTTGTTTTTTCTCAAAGTATAACAGTCATAAAAGGTCTGAAATAGGAATTGTTGATCATTTCAATTAAAAAAAAGATATTTTTTCCTTTTAATTTTTATTCTGCAACTAAAAACATTTTAAAGTATTTTTTGTAATATTCAAAAAAATTAATTATTTATATGGAATCACGCGCAACGAGCGTGCCCAGAAACTAGTAGACAATACAATTGAGCATCTGATTTGAAAGTCGATTGAGCTACCTTCTAATTATTTATGTTGAGAAATTGATGACTATTGTTCTGATAATGGTGATGATGCTTAGTTTTTGTAGTTCTTTTATTATGTTTTTATTCTTTGCTTTTTTGTTAATGTTTTTTATGATTCTTCTTTTTGTTTTGTCAATGTTCCGATGATGGCCTTGTTTTGTTAATGTTTTGTGTTATTATATAAATGAAAATCTTTGTTATGTTTTTGGGCAAATTACATAAGTTTTTACCCGACCTATGGCCCAAATCCCCCTTATACACTTTCTGTGGACGATAATAACATTACACACGCAACCTTTCAACGATGTGCCTAGTACACACCTCCTTTGACCAGGTCTAAGAGTGTGTAATACAAAATGATAGAAGCGCGTGGACAGTATAAATAGACAATTTCAGTCTTTAATCAACGGTCACAAACAAATCCTAACGACCCTTTTTAAAAGAATAAAAGGGCCTTAACTGTCACGACCCGAAATCCCACCTTCGGACCGTGATGGCATCTAACGTTAAACCCGCTAGACAAGCCAACGCTACTGATTATTCTGATTTATTTCTTTGTTATTTAGCATTTAAAAAGTGATATACACGAACAAATAGAAATAAGAATGCGGAAGATAAGAAAATCCAACAACTTAAATAATACATCTAACGAAATTTCCTTAAACATACCCCCAGAACTGCTGTCACAATCTCATGGACAGTCTAAGATTTACTAAAAATATGTGTCTGAAATAAACAAGTGTAGCTGTCTAGAAATACAAGATAAGACAGAAGGAAAAAAATAGATGGTGATGCCAAGGCCTGCGGACGCCTGCAGGACTACCTCAGTGTCTTCTGTGGACTGAAGGATACTCCCTCGATCACTGTCCACCGGGTCCGGTACCGTAATCTGCACAACATAAAGAAGTGCAGGTGTAGCATCAGTACAACCGACCCCATGTACTGAGTAAGTGCCGAGCCTAACCTCGGCGAAGTAGTGACGAGGCTAGGACACGACAAGTAATAAACATATGTGCAATTCAATAATATATAATAGAAATAATGGCAGGAAGTAAACAGTTAAGTACAAATACGGGGAAAACATGTTGGGGTACAAAAGGGGAAAACACTTATTGAGTAACAGAACATGACAACCGTCTAGTATCAAAATAACAACAGAGAACAAACAAGTACACGGCATCACCCTTCGTGCTTTACTCTCGTTCTCACCAAAACAAGTGCACGACATCACCTTTTGTGCTTTACTCTCATTCTCACCAAAACAAGTGCACGACATCACCCTTCATGCTTTTACCTCACAATATCATGGCACAGCATTATCCTTCGTGCATTATCTCTCATATCATGGCACGACATCACCCTTCGTGCTTTTAAAATCACAATATCGTCATGACATTAACCTTCGTGCTTTTAAATATAAATCATGCCACGACATCACCCTTCGTGCTTTACAAAATCATCCTCACAATGCAATAATTAAATACACGGCATCGTCCGTCGTGCTTTACACTCTTCCTCACCCAAACAATAACCAAAACACAATTTGGCAAGGAAGAACCACAATACATACCATAATTTTACAACATCCCGGCAAGAGAACAATAACAGAAATATCACCGTCCCGGCAAGGGACACAACTATAACCAATCTCACTGAACGTACAACATAACCAAATAATCCTCAACCGAACAACTAATCAACAATGTTCACAACCAAGTATTTCTAACAATTGAATAATCTCCAAATTGAAATCTACTTCATAACAAAGTGGATATCGAAGAAAAACACATATACTATAAGTTATGACTCACGGGCATGCTTGAAAACAAGGTATAGGTACTCGTCACCTCACCTATACATTGAACATGATAATAACACGTAGCACATATGACTCAACACCTATTCCCTAAGTTACAAATAATTAGTTTTCCAAAATCCACCTTAAGTAAGCATTACGAAGCAGAAACAAGAAAACTAGTTTGCCAAAATCCACAATGTTACTATAATGTCATCTTAACTTGAACTAACTCCACCTTAAGTAAGCATTACGAAGAAGAAATAAAAAATTTGCCAAATCCAAGGTAACTTCCATTTAAACCTTTAACATGGATACCGAACTCTCACTTAGAGCATGACCAAAAAAAGACCAAACTGGATTACATCTTACCAGAGGATAGCAACAGAAGTTTCATAGAGGATGGGGGGCACAAAGGAGTTTCAGTGTTTGATATTGGTTGATGGGTTCCCGTGCCATGGTTCCCGCATCAGGCGCACCCCCACCCCTTCAACCAGCTAGGGGTGGCGGTCGAGGTTCCAGAGGTGGAGGTCAGACTCATAGAGGTGGAGGACATGCCACGAGAGGTAGAGGTCAGGCCGCAGTAGGTCATCCCAGAGATGCTCGGGTTGGAGGGGCTCAGCCCCGGTGCTATGCTTTTCCTGCCAGGCCTGATACTGAGGTTTCTGATGCAGTTATTACAAGTACAGTTTCAGTTTGCAGCCGAGAGGCTTCGGTGTTATTTGATCCGGGTTCTACATTCTCCTATGTGTATTCATATTTTTCCCCTTATTTGAGTATGCCCCGTGATTCCTTGAGTACTGTTGTACATGTGTCTACACCGGTGGGTGATTCTATAGTGGTAGATCGAGTCTACCATGCTTTCTTAGTAGTTATTGGTGGTCTGGAGACTCAGGTTGATCTTTTGCTTCTTGATATGGTTAACTTCGATGTCATATTGGGGGATAGATTGGTTATCCCGCTATTATGCTATTCTGGAATGTCATGCCAAAGAAGTGAACTTAGACTTGCCAGGGGTGCCTCGTTTAGAGTGGAGGGGAACTCCTAGTCATTCTTGTGGTAGAGTTATTTCTTATATGAAGGCTCGACGCATGGTCGAGAATGGTTGTTTGGCCTATCTGGCCTATATTCGTGATTCTAGCGCTGAGGTTCCTTCCCTAGAGTCTGTGCCCATGGTTCGTGAGTTTCCAGAGGTATTCCTAGCTGATCTGTTGGGTATTCCACCCGACATGGATATTTATTTTTGTATTGAGTTAGCTCAGGGCACCCAGCCTATTTCTACTCCGCCGTATTGTATGGCCCCGCCAGAGTTGAAGGAGTTGAATGATCAGTTGTAGAATTTGTTGGATAAAGGCTTTATTAGGCCTAGTGTTTCTCCTTGGGGTGCCTCAACATTGTTTGTCAAGAAGAAAGATGGCTCGATGAAGATGTGTATTGATTAGCAGCAGTTGAACAAGGTTACTATTAAGAACAAGTACCCTTTGTCGAGGATTGATAATTTATTCGACTAGCTTCAGGGTGCTTCAGTGTTTTCCAAGATTGACTTGAGATCTGTTTACCATCAGCTGAGGATTAGGGCGTCTGATGTCCCTAAGACAGCCTTTCGCACCCGTTATGGGAATTATGAGTTCTTGGTAATGTCATTTGGGCTGACAAATGCCCCCGCTGATTTTATGGAGTTGATGCACCGAGTGTTCAAGCCTTATTTGGAATCGTTTGTTATTATTTTCATTGATGATATATTGATATACTCTCGTAGCCGAGAGGAGCATGAGCAGCACCTTAGATTTGTCCTCCAGACTTTGAGGGATAGTCAGTTGTATGCAAAATTTTCCAAGTGTGAGTTCTGGTTGAGTTCAGTTGCATTTCTAGGCCATTTGGTATCGTCATAGGGTGTTCAGGTGGATCCCAAGAAGATTTCAGCAGTCAGAGATTGGCCTAGACCCACCTCAGCTACAGAGATCCGGAGTTTCTTGGGCTTAGCAGGTTATTATCGCCGGTTTGTGGAGGGATTTTCATCTATTGCAGCCCTGATGACCAGGTTGACTCAGAAGAGTGCTCAGTTCAGGTGGTCTGATGAGTGTGAGGCGAGCTTTCAGAAGCTCAAGACAGCCTTGACCACGACACCAGTGTTAGTTTTGCCCACAGGTTCAGGATCGTATACCGTGTATTGTGATCCTTCACGGGTTGGGCTTGGTGCAGTGTTGATGCAGGATGGAAAGGTTATAGCCTATGCTTCTCGTCAGTTGAAGGTTCATGAGAAGATCTATCCAGTTCATGACTTGGAGTTAGCAGTTATTGTGCATGCATCGAATATTTGGAGGCATTATTTGTATGGTGTGCCATGTGAGGTGTTCATGGATCATAAGAGCTTACAATATTTGTTCAAACAGAAGGAGTTGAACATGAGGCAGAGGAGATGGTTACAGTTGCTGAAAGATTATGATATTACCATTCTTTATCATCTGGGGAGGGCCAATGTGGTGGCCAATGCTTTGAGCCGGAAGTCAGCCAGTATAGGTAGTCTTGCCTATTAATCAGTCGGAGAGCGACCTCTTGCTTTGGATGTTCAGGCTTTAGCCAACCGATTTGTGAGATTGGAGGTTTTTGAGACTGGCAGTGTTTTGGCCCATGCCGTAGCCCGTTCTTCATTGTATGACTGTATTCGGGCCAGGCAGTATGATGATCGCCAATGATGTGTTCTTAGAGATAGAGTCAGGCACGGAGATTCCAAGCAGGTTACGGTTGATGATGAGGGGGTTTTGAGGATGCAGGGTCGGATTTGTGTACCTGATGTGGATGATATTCGTGAGGTGATACTTCAGGAGGCCTATAGTTCTCGGTATTCTATTCATCCGGGTGCCGCAAAGATGTACCAGGACCTTCGGCAGAACTATTGGTGGCGAAGGATGAAGAAGGATATTGTAGCTTATGTAGCTCGGTGTTTGAACTGTTAGCAGGTTAAGTACGAGCACTAGAGACTCGGTGGTTTGATGCAGCAGATTCAGCTTCCCGAGTGGAAGTGGGAGCGTATCAACATGGACTTTGTAGTTGGACTCCCACGGACTCAGAGGATGTTTGATGCAGTATGGGTCGTTGTGGATAGGCTAACCAAGTCAGCGCACTTCATCCCAGTATTAGTTTCGTATTCAGCAGAGAAGTTGGCAAGGAACTATATGAGAGAGATTGTTAGACTGCATGGTGTGCCCATATCCATTATATCAGACCGAGGTACTCAGTTTACCTCCCATTTAAATGGAGAGTATTTCAGCAAGAGTTGGGCACACAAATTGATTTGAGCACAACATTTCATCCTCAGACGGACGGACAGTCCGAGCGTACTATTCTGATTTTGGAGGACATGTTGCGGGCTTGTGTCATTGACTTTGGCGGTTCATTGGGACCAGTTCATGCCTTTAGCTGAGTTTGCCTACAACAACATCTATTAGTCGAGCATTCAGATGGCTCTGTGTGAGGCGTTGTATGGTAGACGGTGTCAATCTCCAGTCGGGTGGTTTGAGCCGGGAGAGGCTAGATTGTTGGGTTCTGAGTTAGTCCAGGATGCCTTGGACAAGGTGAAGATCATTCAGGATAGACTTAGTAAAGCTCAGTCCAGGCAGAAGAGTTACGCGGATCGTCGGGTTCGAAATTTGGCATTTATGATAGGAGACCGGGCATTTCTTCGGGTGTCGCCCATGAAGGGCGTGATGATATTCGGGAATAAGGGCAAGTTGAGCCCTAGGTGCATTGGTCCATTTGAGGTTCTGGATAAGGTAGGATAGGTGGCCTGCAGACTTGCCTTGCCAACTTGTTTGTCATCCGTGCATCGGGTATTTCACGTATCTATGCTCTGGAGGTATATTGCGGATCCATCTCATGTACTTGACTTCAGTGGTGTCCAGTTGGACAAGGATTTGTCTTATGAGGAGGAGCCGATAGCCATATTAGACCGACAGGTGCAACAGTTGAGATCGAAGAGTTATCCTTCGGTTCGTGTTCAGTGGAGAGGTCAGCCTGTTGAGGCATCTACTTGGGAGTCCGAGTCCGATATGCGGAGCCGATATCCCCACCTTTTCCCCGATTCAGGTACCTTTCTATGTCCGTTCGAGGACGAACGATTGTTTTAGAGGTGGAGATTGTGATGACCCAAAAGGTCATCTTGTGTTAATTTAGCAAAAACTGTGTTTCGAGGCCCCGAAATCCTCCGTTAATCTCACCTCGATGTGCATGCGCAGCCGGGGCGCGTAGCCGGGAAGCCTTTATGTGGAAATGTGTTAAATAGTTGAATTGATGATAATTAATGGAATAAAGTTGACTTTGGTCAACATTTTTGGTAAACGGACACGGACCCGTGATTTGACGGTTACGGAGGGTCCGTAGGAAAATATGGGACCTGGGCGTATGCCCGGAATCAAATTCCGAGGTCCCAAGTCCGAGAAATGAATTTTTAAAGGAAATTGTTTTTTGGAAATAATAAAGACTTTTGAAAATGAACTTTGATGTGAAATCTGTGTTACCGAGCCAGTATTATTGTTCCGGAACCCGGAACAGGTTCAATATGTGTTATGTGAGTTATCTGAAAAATTTGGAAAGAAATGGACTTGGTTTGACGTGTTTCAGATCAAAATTGGAGGATTTAGAAGTTTATGAAGTTTGAGAAAATTCTATAGATTTTGGAGTTTAATTTATTGTTTTTATATTATTTTGGTGGTTATATTACTCGAATAAGTTCGTAAGATGATTTTGAAGTTGTGCGTATATTTAGTTTTGAGCCCCGAGAGCTCGGGTGAGTTTCCGGCTGGTGTCGGGGTGCAAAAAGGGTGAAAAATCTGGTTTTTGGGCTGTTTCTGGTGTCTGAGGTTTTTACACAATGCGATCGCATAGGTTGCCCCGCGGCCGCGTAGTGTAGTGTGAAGGGGGGGGGGGGCATTTATATGACTCTATGCGATCGCATAGGCACTTCCGCGATCGCGTAGAGTATAGGAGAGCTGGGTATTTTTCCTTCTGAGGTCGCACCAACCTGTCCGCGATCGCGTGGGTCCACGTCCGGTCTCTCTGCGATCGCAGCCTTCACTTCGCGATCGCGTAAGTCTAAGTCCAGTACTCTCCACGATCGCAAGGCACATGTCGCGATCGCGATAGCCAATTTCGCCCAGTGATTTTTAATGTATTAAAACAGAATACCATACGGGATTTTCACATTATTTTACCATTTTCTTCGTCTCCACTCTTCATGGGCGATTCTTAGGAGTCCATTCCACCATAGCTTCATAGGTAAGTGTTCTTAACTCTAGTTTCTTCCATTTTCCTTCATCAATCACTAAATTCTAGGTCTAAAAACATGGAATCAAGGGTAAAAATTGGGGGTTTTGGGTAGAGTTAGGGCTTTTGTAAATTTTGGGAATATTTTGGGGTCGGATTTCAAAATAAATTATATATTCGGGTTCATAGGGGAATGGGTTATCGGGTTTTGGTCCGAACCTCGAGTTTGGACCAAGCGGGCCCGGGGCCGAATTTTGGTATTTTTGGAAGAATTGTGGAAAATGTATAATTAGGCTTTGGGATTGAGTTATTGTATAATTATTGATGTTATTAAGTCAATTACGTCTAGATATTATCGTTTCGGAGTTGGATTCAAGAGGAAAGGCCGTGATTGAGTCTTGACTTGCATTCTTGGAGCCGAGGTAAGTGTTTGGTTTAACCTTAGCTTGAGGGAATAGGTATAGAGTCTTATTTGCTATGTATAACTCATGTCCAACGTATAGGTCAAGTGACGGGTACCTATACGTTGTGGTCAAGCATGCCCGTGAGTCGAATTTTGATGAGTTATTTAGTGTTCTTTGATATTATCTGTGTTGTGAATTATTGGGAACCTTGGAAATGGTATCTTGATGTTACTTCATGACGTATAAAGTTATTGATTATGTGTTCGGTTGAGGTTTTTAATGTTGATATTATACTTCTGAGCGAGATTGGTTATAACCGAGTCCCTTGTCGAGACAATAGAATTTTGTTGATAACTTCTGTTCATTTGAAATGTCGCATTGTTAAACTTTCATATCAATGGTTGCTTTTATATTCATTATGCACGAGGGGAATTCCGTGCCGAGTGATTATTATATATGCACAAGGGGACATTCCATGCCTAGTGATTATTATATATGCACGAGGGGACATTCCGTGCCAAGTGATTATTATATATGCACGAGGGGAAATTTCGTGCCGAGTGATTATTATATATGCACGAGTGGACATTTCGTTCCTAGTGATTATTATATATGCACGAGGGGACATTCTGTGCCGAGTGATTATCATTTATGCACGAGGGGACATTCCGTGCCGAGTGAATTTATTATTTATACACGAGGGGACATTCCGTGCCATGTGATTTTGGGTTATGCACGAGGGGTCATGTCGTGACTTCTCCTGTAGATTTTACTTGTTTCGGGTTGTTATTTCTTGTTTTACTTCTACGTTCCAGTTAGTACTTGATTCTACTGTGTTAGCAAATGTTGCCCCTCTTATTCCCAGCATGTTCTTCCCCATAACTGTATTCTTGTTTATTTTCTGCTATACTATTGAACTACACAAGTACAATTTGTTGTCGTGTCCTAGCCTCGTCACTACTTCGCCGAGGTTGGTCTCGGAACTTACTCAGTACATGGGGTCGGTTGTACTGATGCTACACCTGCACTTCTCTATGTTGTGCAGATTACGCAGCCGGACCCAGTGGACATCGTTAGGGGGAGTGTCCTTCAGTCCATTTCAAACGACACCGAGGTATTTCCGCAGGCGTTTGTGGATCTCAGCGTCACTATCTATCTTTCATTCTGTCATCTATGTGTTTCCAGACAGATATATCATTTTATTTTAAACTGTTGTTTTTAGCTAAATCTTAGACTGGTTCGTGAGGTTGTGACTCCATTTCTGGGTTTTGTACTTAAAGGGATTTCTTCGTTATTAGCAATTGTTATTTAGATTTTTGTTAATGCTTCCGCACTTTATCTCAATTATCTAGTCAGTGTTTGTTATTTTCACTTGTTAATAAATCAATTCAGTGATCACGTTGGCTTGCCTAGCGGGTGCAATGTTAGGCGCCATCACGGCCTGAAGGTGGGATTTCGGGTCGTGAAAAGTTGGTATCAGAGAACTAGGTTGCTTAAGTCTCACAACTCACGAACAAACTTGGTAGAGTTTGAGGGATCGGTACGGAGACGTCTGTACTTATCCCCCAGAGGCTGCAAAGTTAGGAATAACTTCACTTTTTCTTCTTTCCTGTCGTGCGATTTGAATTCTAAATGCTAATTGAGTTTCGATTCTATTCTCTCGCAGATTGCGAGAATGCGTGCTTCCTCATCTACCGATCAGCAGTCCGATTCTCCTGTTTCAGCTCCTACGAGGGGCCGAGGCCATATTAGAGGCCGAGGCAGGGGCAGGGCATAGCCCAGGGCAGCAGCCCCAGTAGAGGACCTGCAGGTAGACTTTGCCGGTGAGGTTCATACTCAGACAGTTCCAGTTGGACCAGCTCAGGTCCCAGAGGGGTTCATTGCCACCCCGGTGCTTCAGGACGCTCTAGTCCACTTAGTGGGACTCATGGAGAGTGTGGCTCATGCCGGTCTTCTTCATACTGCACCAATCGTCTCTCAGGCTCGGGGAGGGACCCAAACTCCTGATACTCGCACGCCAGAGCAGCTAGGTCCTCAGTTCCAGACTCCGGCACCTCAGATGGCCGGAGTAGCTCAGCCGGCCATTGTGGCCCCGGCAGTTGAGGGAGCAGCTATGTCAGCAGATGCTTTATGGAGATTGGATATATTCACTAAGTTATTCACTACTACATTTACAGGTGCACCATCAGAGGATCCCCAGGATTATTTGGACAGCTGTCATGAGGTTCTTCGGAACATGGGCATAGTAGAGTCCAATGGAGTTGATTTTGCTACTTTTTGTCTTTTGGGTTCCGCCAAGACGTGGTGGAGAGACTATTGCTTGACCGGGCCAGCTGGGTCTGCACCATTGACTTGGGCTCAGTTCTCCGAGTTATTCTTGGGGAATTTCCTTCGAGTTACTCAGAGGGAGGATCTTCGGAGGCAGTTTGAGCGCCTCTAGCAGGGATCTATGTCTGTCACTCAGTACGAGACCAGGTTCATCACTCTAGCTCGGCATGCTATTATGATACTCCCCACTGATGGTGAGAGAGTGAGGAGGTTTATTGAGAGTTTGGCTCATCCCATCAGGCTTCAGATGGCCAAGGAGTCAGGTACTGATATTTCATTCCAGGATGCGGCCAATGTGGCAAGGAAAATTGAGATGATTATATCACATGGTGGTGGTCAGGGGGCTGACAAGAGGCCCCGTCACTTTGGTCGATTCAGTAGAGCCTCATCTGGGGGCACAGATTCTTTCGGCAGAGGTCATCCTCCCATACCCTATCAGTCGGCACTTCAGGTAGCTCGCAGTGCACCGCCAGCTCCTATTAGTACACCACCAGCACCTATCAGTGCACCGCCGCTTCAGAGCTTCCAAGGTGGTTATCCGGGTCGACAGGGCCAGTTCCAGAGTCAGTAGCCACATCAACAGAGGCCTTGTTATACATGCGGTGGGTTGGGGCATATTTCCAGGTTTTGCCCCTGAGGTTCTGGTGGGTCTCAGTATCAGGGTTCCCGTGCCATAGTTCACGCATCAGGCGCACCCCTACCCCTTCAGCCAGCTAGGGTTTGCGGTCGGTGTGCTAGAGGTAGAGGTCAAACTCATAGAGGTGGAGGACATGCCACGAGAGGTAGAGTTCAGGCCGCAGTAGGTCGACCCAGAGATGCTCAGGTTGGAGGGGCTCAGCCCAGATGCTATGCTTTTCCTGCCAGGCCTGATGCTGAGGCTTCTGATGCAGTTATTACAGGTACAGTTTCAGTTTGCAGCCGAGAGGCTTCAGTGTTATTTGATCCGGGTTCTACATTCTCCTATGTGTCTTCATATTTTTCCCCTTATTTGAGTATGCCTCGTGATTCCTTGAGTACTGCTGTACATGTGTCTACACTAGTGGGTGATTCTATAGTGGTAGATAGATTTTACCATGCTCGCTTAGTAGTTATTGGTGGTCTTGAGACTCAGATTGATTTTTTGCTTCTTGATATGGTTGACTTCGATGTCATATTAGGGATGGATTGGTTATCACCCTATTATGCTATTCTGGACTGTCATGCCAAGGAAGTGACCTTGGCCTTGTCAGGGGTGCCTCGTTTAGAGTGGAGGGGGACGCCTAATCATTCTTGTGGTAGAGTTATTTCTTATACGAAGGCTCAGCGCATGGTCGAGAAGGGTTGTTTGGCCTATCTGGCCTATATTCGTGATTAGCGCCGAGGTTCCTTCCCTGGAGTCTGTGCCCGTGGTTCATGAGTTTCCAGAGGTATTCCCTTCTGATCTGCTGGGTATGCCACACGACATGGATATTGATTTTTGTATTGAGTTAGCTCAGGGCACCCAGCCTATTTCTACTCCGCCGTATTGTATGGCCCCGCCAGAGTTGAAGGAGTTGAATGATCAGTTGCATGATTTGTTGGATAAAGGATTCATTAGGCCTAGTGTTTCTCCTTGGGGTGCCCCCGTATTGTTTTTCAAGAAGAAAGATGGCTCGATGAGGATGTGTATTGACTAGCGGCAGTTGAACAAGGTTACTATTAAGAACAAGTACCCTTTGCCGAGGATTGATGATTTATTTGACTAGCTTCAAGGTGCTTCAGTGTTTTTCAAGATTGACTTTAGATCTGGTTACCATCAGCTGAGGATTAGGGCGTCTGATGTCCCTAAGACAGCCTTTCGCACCCGTTATGGGCATTATGAGTTCTTGGTGATGTTATTTAGGCTGACAAATGCCCCCGCTGCTTTTATGGAGTTGATGCACCAAGTGTTCAGGCCTTATTTGGACTCGTTCGTTATTGTTTTTATTGATGATATATTGATATACTCTCGCAGCCGAGAGGAGCATGAGCAACACCTTAGAGTCGTCCTCCAGACTTTGAGGGATAGTCAGTTGTATGCAAAATTTTCCAAGTGTGAGTTCTGGTTAAGTTCAGTTGCATTTATAGGCCATGTGGTATCGTCAGAGGGTGTTTAGGTGGATCCCAAGAAAATTTCAGCAGTCAGAGATTGGCCTAGACCCACAGCTACAGAGATCCGGAGTTTCTTGAGCTTAACAGGTTATTATCGCTCTCACACCTCCCTTTTTTATACGCCCCAAAGGGGTATGGGAGTTCTTCCAATTAAAGTGACATT
>ML338986.1:0-38260 GCA_005239505.1 Nicotiana paniculata | reverse complement strand
ATGGATGTGCTCCATCCATGTAAAACCGTTTCAGTACCTTTTCTATGTAGGTAGATTGATGCAGGAAAGATCCCGTTTGCCAAATATTCAATTTTCAAACCAAGACATAATTTTGTCTTTCTGAGATCTTTCATCTCGAATTCTTTCTTTAAATAATCAATTGCTTTTTGGAGTTCTATAAGAGTTCCAATAAGGTTTATATCATCAACATATACGGCAAGTACAACAAATTCTGATGTTGTTTTCTTTATAAAAACACATGGACAAATGGCATCATTTATATAACCTTCCTTTAATAAGTACTCACTAAGACGATTATACCACATACGTCCTGATTGTTTTAGGCCATACAAAGATCTTTGCAATTTATTGAAAATATTTCCCGGGACTTTGAATTTTGTGTGTTAGGCATTTTGAATCCCTCGGGAATTTTCATGTATATCTCATTATCAAGTGAGCCATAAAGGTAGGCGGTAACCACATCCATTAAATGCATGTCAAGATTTTCATGGAAATCAAAACTAATGAGATAACGGAACGTTATAGCATCCGTAACGGGTGAATATGTCTCTTCATAATCGACACCAGGCATTTATGAAAATCCTTGTGCAACAAGGCGTGCCTTATATCTTTGTACCTAATTTTTCTCATTCCTCTTGCGTACAAAGACCCATCTATAGCCAACAGGCTTAACACCATTAGGTGTTTGGACTACAGGCCCAAAAACTTCACGTTTCGCAAGTGAATTCAGCTCTGATTGGATTGCTTCTTGCCATTTTGGCCAATCATGTCTTTGTCGACATTCTCCAACAGATTGAGGTTCAAGATCCTCATTATCTTGCATAATGCTAGATGCAACATTATATTCAAAGACATAATCCACCACTATATCCAATCGATTCAAATTTGTCTCAATATCGATTAGATTTATTGATAGTTCCTTATTTTCTTGAATCTCGGGCTCATTGGTTTCCTCATGAATCTCAGAATTTATTAAATCGTGGATTTCTTCATGAGACTCTTTCGTAGTGTCATTTTGATCATTTATTTTCCTTTTTCTAGGATTTCGATCCTTAGAACCCAATGGTCTGCCACGTTTTAGGCGTGCTTGTGACTCATTAGCTATGACACTAGAAGATTGTCCAATAGGGACATCAATACGGATTGGAACATTCTCAGCAGAGATATGTGATTTTGTTATCCTTTTCAAATCCGTAAATGCGTCTGGCATTTGATTTGCTATTCTTTGCAAATGAATAATCTTTTGCACCTGTTATTCACAAATAGAGGTACGTGGATCAAGATGAGACAATGATGAATTTTTCCACAAAATTTCCCGTTTGGTTTCACCATTTTCTCCCACTAATTTTGGGAAAGTTGTCTCATCGAATCGACAATCTGCAAATCGGGCAGTGAATAAATCTCCCGTTAATGTTTCAAGATAGCGAATAATGGAGGGAGATTCAAACCCAACATATATTCCTAACCTTTTTTGGGGACCCATTTTGGTGCGATATGGCGGTGCTACAGGAACATATATTGCACATCCAAAAATTCTTAAATGGGATATATTAGGTTCATGACCCAAAACTAATTGCAACGGGGAATATTTATGATAATTTGTCGGTCTGAGACGAACTAGCATTGCTGCATGCAAAATGGTGTGATCCCAAACGGAAGTGGCAGCCTCATTTTCATGAGTAATAGTCTTGCTATCAATTGCAGACGTTTAATTAAAGACTCTGCAAGGCCATTTTGAGTGTGAACATGAGCGACAGGATGTTCCACTTTTATCCCAATTGATAAGCAATAATCATTAAATGCTTGGGATGAAAACTCAGCAGCATTATCAAGTCTAGTAGACTTAATTGGATTATCGGGGAATTGCGCCCGTAATTGGATTATTTGTGCCATTAATTTTGCAAACACGAGGTTGCGAGATGACAATAGGCACACATGAGACCATCTAGAGAATGCGTCTATTAAGATCATAAAATATCTAAACGACCCACTAGGGGGGTGAATAGGTCCACAAATGTCCCCTTGTATACGTTCCAAAAACGCAGGGGACTCAATCCCAACCTTTGTTGGTGATGGTCTTGTAATTAACTTGCCTTGATAACAAGAAGTGCAAGAAAATTCATTATTTTAAAAGAATCTTTAAATTCTTTAATGGATGCCCATTTGAGTTTTCTATAATTCGTCTCATCATAATTGATCCAGGATGTCCTGATCGATCATGCCAAAGTATAAAAGTATTGGAATCAGTAACCTTATGGCTTACAATAGAATGTGTTGCAATTGCACTAATTCTTGTCCAATACAGGCCACAAGATAAAGATGGAAACTTCTCAATAACCCTCTTTTGGCCGGAGACATTCTTGGTAATGATGAAATATTCAAGATTATTCTCATCTATTGTCTCAACATGATATCCATTTCGGTGGATATCTTTAAAACTCAACAAGTTCCTTTTGGACTTGGAGGAGAACATTGCATTCTCTATGATAAGTATTGTTCCCTTAGGCAGAGTTATAGTAGCTCTTCCAGAGCCTTCAATTAATTTACTAATACCAGAAATTGTAGTAACATCTGCCTTACACATACTTAATTGAGAGAAATATTTCTTCTCTTTGAATATTGTATGTGTCGTACATGAATCAACTAAACAAATCTTTTTATAATTAAACTTTGATCCAAGATTGCTTTGTGAGCTATCCATATTTGCTTCCCATGGTTTGACATACAAAAGAGATATACGGATAAATATTAGTATTTGCAAAGAAATAAACTAGGTTTACAAACAATCTGCTTGAACACAAATATTAAAAGTGCAACACATTTTTCCGAACTACTAACTAACTATGTACTAATTCTATGTGTTAATCTTAATAATATAATATTAGCATTTAAGTATACTCTTTTTGGATGGAGAACAGAAACAATTAAATTTGATACTACTAGTAAATAATGAAAAAACTGTTCTCCAGTGACCAAATTGTTATTTTAATGAAAGAGACAAATTTAAAATAGTTGTACATATTGCCATCCTTTAGTTAGATGAAATGATGATTACTTATTCATGTATAAAGTGTCTGAATTCTGAGCTTATGCCGCTAGATTATTGCTCTTTTAGTTATATACGTATGGCTAACAGAAATAGATAAGCCACTTATGTTATTTTATGATGTTTAAGTTATCGTCTTCTTATACAGTTGATGTCAAAATAATCACTTGACTATCCTTGAAAACTAAGCAACTGAAATGTTATTTAAAACGAATATTAAAACATATTTAATAAAAACAATACTGATCGATACTAATAACTACTACTCATGTAAAGGACTATGATTACATGATGTTTATTCATTAACTACTAAGAATATGCAAAAATAAAAATTGAACTACTCAATCATCTTTAACCACGGATCCATCACCAATCAAGTGATCTATTTTTTCATCAGGGCGCTCAAAGAAGTCTGCCACATCTAAGTGGGTGATGTCAAATTCATTGTCATTGACAAAATTAGCTTCAGGGACTTTATTCTTTAGAGATGTTTGATAAAGCTCAACCAAATGTCTTGGTACACGACAAATTTTTGCCCAATGGCCTTTTCCACTACAACGATAACATTCAGTCTCTAAACCATTTGCCTTTGGCTTCTCATATTTCCCTTTCCACTTTTGGTGGTTATTTTTCTTTGGGGGGTGATTAACACCAGGAAATTTTCTTTTTTGTCCACGACCACGACCACGGCCATGACCACGACCATTAATAGGGCCACGACCTTTCTCACGTTTGGCATAATGGGAATACACTTCATTCACTTCAGGCAATGGTGTAGACCCAGTGGGTCGATTTTCGTGATTTCTCATGAGCAAGTCATTATTTCGCTCAGCCACAAGGAGAAGAGAAATCAACTATGAGTACTTCTTGAAACCTTTCTCTCGGTATTGCTGTTGCAAGACCATATTGGAAGCATGAAACGTTGTAAACGTTTTTTCAAGCATATCATAATCAGTGATAGTATCTCCACAGAGTTTCAATTTAGAAGTAATTCTGAACATTGCAGAATTATATTCAGAAACAGACTTAAAGTCTTGGAACCTCAGATGAACCCAATCATATTGTGCTTGTGGAAGAGTGACCAACTTTAAGTTGTCATATCTTTATTTTAAGCCATTCCACAAAACACGTGGATCTTTGACTGTGAGATATTCTATTTTCAACCCTCATCAAGGTGATGGCGCAAGAAAATCAATGCCTTAACACAGTCTTGGGTAGATGCTTTATTTTTATCTTTAATGGCGTCTCCAAGATCCATTGCATCTAAATTGATTTCAGCATCCAACACCCATGTCATATAGTTCTTGCCAGAAATTTCAAGGGCAACGAACTTTCTTTTCATAATGTCAGTCATAATTAAAAGAAAAGGAGAGGAGAAAAGTTATACCTTAATCTTCTCAAAGAGCTTCTTGAGACGGTAGAGTCTCGTGTTGATAACGTGGTATGAAACAATAAAAGAACAAGAACAACATTGCAGAGAAAGAGAGAGAGAAAATTCTTATTGAATTTTTGGGATGAATTACAATGGAAGAGGACCTCTCTATTTATAGGGAAATAGTGACTTAGCCACCAAGTAACAAACCCTAGAATCTCTCTAGAATATAGACATTCACCATAAATAGAATTGAACAAAATTTGACTAGAATTTACTAAAATGAGAAACCAAAATGGAGTATCATCATGAAAAAAAAACAAGAAAAAATATATAAGGTAATTTGTACCGCAAATTTGAAAAATAGATGTACATCGGAAGTGATGAAAAATAGAAATTAACAAGGAGGAAAAAATCAATTAATTTAACAAACATACAGACACACACACAAAAAAAAAAAAAGATTAAATTTTCCCCTTTAAAAGATATTCCAAATTATTCTTGATACCCTTTTAATATTATTCTCAAGATAGCTTTGTCTTTAATAAGTTACCTAGGCTGCCGTAACCAAGTACAAATCTCAAAAGGAATAAACAGCTGTTGTCGTTCAATCAAATCTCAAACTGAATCTTTTTTTTTTTGGATTCTCTTAAAGAAAAAGAAACCAAACACAAACTCTCAAATCTCAATCTCCATCTCTCACTTTTTTTCTCTCACAACCCTTTTTGCTTCCTCTTTTGCAGATTTGTTCTATTGTTTCATATATAACACACGTAAATAATTTGTTTGTTTTTTTTGCATGGTAATAAAAAGAATTTTTATTTTGCATGATATAATACATTAAATAACAAGAATATTAGATATGGGAATGAGATTAGACGAAGAATTTGGAGCAGATAGGGTATTACAAATCGAAACAGACGATGAAGAGAACGAGGCTGATGATTACAAGATTCAAGAAGACGATGATGATAGTGGATCTGATTTTAGCCTTCACTCTCCAGTACATGAGCCATCTCATAGCCAAATTGGACCTCATGATTCTCCTACTTGGCCTCAAAGTTATAGGTATTTCTTGATTCTCCTTCTTTTGTTGTTTTCATGCACGTAAAATAAATGAATAGTAATAGCTCTCAAGGGTGTAAATCCCATTGGAGTCAAATCTTAGCATAACAAAAAACGTTAGGGGATTTCTTTCCATCTGGATAAGATTTGGTAGGCGAAGTCACACGGTACATGCACCGATGGGAAATAGCAAGTACCCGGTGTATAGTGCAGGTGCAAGCAAATTGGTTTAGACGCTATATTTTTTTAAAGAAAAAAAAGGATAGTGACATGCCTTTTCCATCTGCATAAGACTTGGTACGCAAAAATTACCTAGTGCATATGTTGGCTGGAGATAGCAAAGTAGGTGAATAATCGAGGTGCAAGGAAGCTGGTCTAGACACCAACTTTATAAGAAAAAATGAGTAGTGACTTGTATAACTAGGCTTTTATGTGAGTATATAAATTTGTGTTGTACTGTTGTATATAGATTTTACTCTCTGACTACTTGTTACTATTAGTGTTTTACGTAATATCTTGAAACTAGATTGTAGAGTTTGGTTATTATCCATGGTTTTTGAATTCACTATTTAAATTTCAATTAGCTATGAGGAGAAAGATGAGAAGATGGCTGTGAAGAATTATTCAAGAGTTTTGGTATCCGATTCATATTTTTGACAGAGAAATCTATGATCAAGGATGGAACTCTTAGAAAATATAATGG
Source organism: Nicotiana paniculata (assembly GCA_005239505.1). NCBI lineage: Eukaryota > Viridiplantae > Streptophyta > Magnoliopsida > Solanales > Solanaceae > Nicotiana > Nicotiana paniculata. The sequence goes on along the minus strand of ML338986.1, from coordinate 32,053 downwards.
GATGAATAATCTGGCTTCGATAGTGTATTTACTGTCCTTAAGGAATTTAATCTTCCCACTAATTGTTGCAGGGATAATAGCAGAATTCCTTTAGGATTTTACAAAGCCTCGAAAATTCGAGTTTCAGCAATTAACTCGAATATCTCACAAGAATAGAATATTTGTGAGTTGTAGAAAATAAGTAGAAGAGAAAGAGATGGAAATTTTCAGATGATATCATTTTGGAGATGATATGGGTATTTATAATACCTCTAGGAGTCCAGTGGAATTAACAAACTCATCTCTTTATAACAGACACCTTTTAAAACCAATAGTCGCCTTTTTTGAATTTAAAAATAAAGTTTTTAAAAAAAACATTTTCTGAATTTAATTTTTTTTAAAAAAGTTTTTAATAAAATAATAGGTGACTAAAACTATTAATTCCGGGCTACTTAATTTGCCCAAGTGCCCAATCTTGACTATTAATAATATAGTCAAATTTTAATTTTCTTCCAAAACACCCTTAAAACATTCAAACTATATGACAAAGAAGTGCTTATAAACACCTCTTCCTTTTTTTAGTTTTCCAATGAGGGACAAAACAACCTCTTCTCAGGTATCCCATCAAACACTAACTAATCTAACATGTCGGATCTACTTACAAAAGGCCTAACTAGAGAGTTAGTTGAGAGATCATCGAGGTGAATGAGACTATGGCCGATGACACGTCATTGTGGCGGTAACTCTACCTAGAAAACTGGAGATTCCCTTTGAACTTTCCGTAGTGAACTTATGTCGGATATACTCGTAACCAGTTTGCATCACATATATCTAAGGGATTCCTACGTTCGGGCTGAAGAAGCAATGTCATTTGATTTTATCAAACTGACTGCAATCTTTTTCTGTTGCGCAGATCCCAACTTTCTAGAATATACAACCTCCTCACTGTTATTTTTAAAAGTGAAACATATACTATTAGCCTATGTTGCGCGGACTCTCCAAAATGCTGCCATATCCGTGTCGGATCCTCCAAAAATATACTGCTTTTGAAAGATCCGACACGAATCCGGCAACATCTTTGGAGAGTCCGAGCAACATAGCTATTAGCCAATTTGTTATTGAATTTGTGGACAATCTCATGAATTCTAGCTTTGGCACTGATTAATAAAAGGAAACCAACACTGAGCATAAGATATTTAGCTTTGTTATGTTCTTCAAAGAAGTTGTCTATGGTCTATGAATAGGTGATAATCCATTGGCGAATGTACCTTTTTGCAGAGCAATAACATACCAACTTTTCTGACAAATTACATAAGACAAAAACTTGTGAATGGTAGATAAATCCGTCATGTGCTTTTGGAGTTCTAATGTAATTTCAAATTTTTGAGAAAGTTTATTTTCAGAATTCTGATACAAAAGTCCATTCTGAAAGATCCTTTTTCTCTATTTCACATTGTTGTTCGTAGATATATGTATTGGTTTAGTTTGTTTGCCAATTTTCACTATGCATATATGTTATGGTTAAATGGCTGGATAAATGAATCCATATATGAGGTTAAAAGTCTTTCTGATATTCTTCACGTGAATTTACTTAAAATTTGTTTACTCTTTCATCGACTGAATTTATTTATTGGAATATGTAGGCAGTCAATGAACATGTTCACAGGTGTGACCCCTCCTTCACTCAGCTTTTTAAGGGGAAGCTCCTTCTTGAGGTCTCAGACTACTCCAACGCCTCAACCTTCAATTTGCAAACCTCTAGTTTCCTCTCCGCGCTCAGACAAGGAAGAAGTTCCAACTTTAACACATCCAACAAGGTTATCTGTAGTCTCTTCAGCAAGATATTCAGCACTTGAATTGCCACCATCACAGCAGTGTTCATATACTCAATCAGTGCTAAATGGTAATTAAGACATGCATGGATCTTATCTCATCATTTATATATTGATGAAAGCTTGTTGTTCTACTATTAACGTCGCCTATTTTTATCCCATAATTTTGTTTACTGTTAGTTTTACCATGTGTTGCATAACAAAACTTTAGAAAAATGGAACTTCCTTCTGCTAAATGAATTAAAGCATTTTGCAAACAATATATAGCCACTCTATTCAAGCATTTGTATATCCTAGAGATGTATTTGTCGTGTACTGTTGTCCTATTGGTACTAACTAAAAGGTTCATCTATATATATGTTTCTCCAGAATGTGAATGTCCATTTATCTGGTTAAAATATCAGTAGATTGGTACCTGACTAGTGTTCTGCTTTTCCTTCTTGACAAACCTGTTTCCAAGTACTTAAACATCTCATCTCTGTTTTCCTGTTTGTTTTAACCTTCAATGCAGCGATAAATGCTCTCTGTGGCATAGGGATCCTTTCGACTCCCTACGCACTGAAAGAAGGGGGATGGTGTAGCCTTTTCCTGCTGCTACTTTTTGGAATCATTACTTTCTACACTGGAATTCTGTTGAAAAAATGTTTAGACAGTTCTCCTGGTATTGAAACCTATCCTGATATCGGACAAGCTGCTTTTGGAATGCTAGGTCGAATATTTATAGCTGTGAGTATATACTGAGAACATATGACTAATGATTCTTCAATTAGTAGAACAAGATTTTCATTTAGCTACTAACATTGGATTTTTCAACAAATGCAGGTAGCCTTATACGCGGAACTATATGTAAGTGTAAATAGTCTTTCCTAGTTTTACTAATTCTTGCTCTCTGCTTCATTCTACTGCTTTCTGTTGTCTATAACTTGGAACTATCTTTTCTTCTGCGCAGTCATCTTGCATCGAGTATTTGATTATGATGAGTGACAATCTTGGTGCAATATTCCCAAGTGCTCGAATGGTTTTTGCTGGAATTCATCTGGATTCTTATCAAATGTGTGCTATCATTTCAACCCTTGTTATACTTCCAACAGTTTGGCTAAGAAACCTCAGTTTGCTGTCATACATTTCAGGTTTTGATCATTATATAGTACCTCAAAATGTCTTGAAAATTAGTTCAAAGCTATTCGATTTGTGCTAACGTGTTGAATTCTGATGCTTGTAACTCCAGCTGGTGGAGTGATTGCACTGATCGTCGTGGTGCTTTGCTTGTTATGGGTTGGCGCGATCAATGAAGTTGGATTTCACTCCGGTGGAACGGCTTTAAACATTGCAAAATTGCCCGTCACAATTGGTCTATATAGTTTTTGCTATGGCAGCCATTCTGTTTTCCCAAATATCTACTCATCAATGAAAGAACCTTCAAGATTTCCTTCTGTTCTTCTTATAAGGTGATTTAAAACATTACTGTTTAAAATTGTACATTGGCAAATTGAAGACTACTATTTTAACTTGTGTTGGTTCATATTGATGCAGCTTTTCCATTGCCTTCTTTTCGTACCTCGGCGTAGCAGTTTGTGGCTTCCTAATGTTTGGTGAAAACACCAGTCCGCAGTTCACATTGAATTTGCCAGCAAAACTTATTACTTCAAAAGTTGCAGCTTGGACAGTGGTAAGTATAATATTAGCTTTAGTCTTATGCTTTTCTCATTTGTGCTCATGTGAAATGCAACCTAAAAACTTGGAATGAAATCTTCTTTTTTTCCACTGTTTCATGTTGGATGATCATTAAGTATCTGGAATTAACACTATGTTTTGTGCAGGTTTTAACCCCCGTCACAAAATATGCCATAACAATTACACCAGTCGCGTTTGGCATTGAAGAATTCTTACCTTCACCTCAGCTTAGAACGTATGGTGTATCGATCCTCATCAGAACAATTCTGGTGTTTTCAACTTTGGTCATTTCACTAACAGTTCCATATTTTGGTAAGTATTTTCTTCTGACACTTTGCACTTGTAACAAATAAATTAGTAAAGCTGTTTTACCACTAAGATATACATTTCTTTTTGAAACTTCAACTGCAGGTTCTGTAATGTCATTGATTGGATCTTCACTAGTAATGCTTGTGGTAAGTTACCAAAGTTATTTCATTTTACTTCTGAAAGCCTTGACGTAACTGGTAAAGTTGGTGCCACATGACCAGGAGGTTAGGCATTCGAGCCGTGGAAACATCCTCTAGCAGAAATGTAGGGTAAGGCTGCGTGTAATAGACCCTTGTGGTCCGGCCCTTCTCCGGACCCCGCGCATAGCGGGAGCTTAGTGCACCGGACTGCCCCTTTTTTATTTACTTCAATGTGAAGCTAATTAGCAAAAGAATCATAATAACATGAAATTTTCATTTGCTTGTTTTGTCGCAGTCTCTGATCCTTCCTTGTGCATGCTACATTAAACTAAGCAAGGATCGAATCACACGATTTCAGGTATATATTTGCTCCATACTTTTTCTAGCTAGAGAAAAATAATTCTTTTCATCCCAAATGTATGCTAAAAGTAAATTTTACTTCCTTTTGTATTATTTAGCTTGCAGCTTGCACGTTCATTATAATGGTGGGACTGGTTTCTGCTATTATTGGCACATATTCTGCAGTCACAAGCATGGCCAACTAGTTCCAAGACCTAATGGACAGAAACCACAATCTTACTTCCATTTGTTAGAACTTTCTTGTACTGTTGTACACTATGCACAGTAGCATTGATCAAATATCAAAGTTGAAGGTGTTGTTAGGAAACAGAAAAGTGCAAGTTACACATTTGGCCGCTCGGCCAAAAATAATTACATCCGCTAGCCAATATACAAGTAATTTGACACTACACCAAAAATATATTGGGAATATACAAAAAAGAATACATTTTATCGGCTATATATTATGTTTAAGAACGGCTACATTATATAGTTTTCCCAATAGAGAAAACCAGAGAATCCCTCGAGTGATTATGAAATAGAAGTTGTAATTAACAGGACAATAGGTCTTGATTTGGCCCTTTGAGCCCCTTCTGTTGTATCTAATCATTGTAAGTTCAGCTCCATCACATTGTTAATTACCTCATGATTTAGCAGTTAATTAATCAAGCAAAGATTTGTCTTCTCTTTGTTATTGTCATTTAATTGTATCTAGTGATTCTTATATCTTGCTATAATCGCTAATTTCGTCTTATTTATGAGCTAAGAAGGAAACTACCTGAGCAAGTACTTATTTTGGCAATAGGATTTATCATCCTAACCCTGCTGCCCATTTCATATCTTTCTGTTACAACATTTTATGCCTTCTTGGCCAAACTTTTGGAAAATGAGTGCTTATTTTTCAAACAAAAAAGAAAATTACTTTGGTCAATAGGATTTAAGTGAAAAGTTTATTTATCGGATATGGGGTTTAGAACCCTCTTAAGGAATTAATCCACCATAGACCATATGAGAAAATCTATCTACTTTCTATTAAATGCACTCACAACCTTTTACGGTGTAATTACACCTAAATTTAATTATAAAGTGCTACGGTGTAAATAATACTCCTCGTTTTTCTAAATATATATGTATACATAGGTTGTTCGAATCACGAGTCCATTACCAAAAAAAAAGAGAATCACGAGTCGTATATATACAAACTCACTTACAACCCGAATTGTAATAACATACCAACATCACTTGCGCAAAACCTTAAATGTGTCATTGTTCTGTTACCAAATTAATCCATGTACAGGAGAAACTAGAAAATGCGGGTTTGTTGCAATTTTTTTGTAACCCTCGTAAAGAAAGCTTCTTCCACTTTCTCCGTCATATATAGTAAAAATGGCACGTGGTAGCCACTAAATAAGGTGATGTTTATTTTTATCCATCAATTCTAATGTTGAGCAAAAATAGCTGTTACTTTATTAAAATTAATTTGAAAAGATAATTTTACCCTTTATTCTATTCTTTTGTTCCCAAACCCTTCCTTTATACGCTTCTGTGGATTTAATTTGAGAGCCAAAATTTTAGAAGCAAAATTTCGCTCCCTCAGTATCAGTATCGTTCCTTGCATGTAACTCTTTGTTCGATTTTGTTCTTGCCCGGCCCACAGCAATTCTCTGCGTATAGTTTGTTCAACTTAATCTCTTCTCCTTTGTCATCTTCTCTGCGTCGAACCAGCGAACTAGTATGTTTTTATTTTGCATTTTTGCATTTTTCTTTTTGTATATCTCTAATCGCGATCAATGCTGTGTTTGTCATCAAGTGTGAGTGAAATATCGAAAATAATGATTATAACATGATTCAGTGTGGAATAAGGAGCGGATTTTTTTGAGGAAGTTATTTAGAACTTCTTGGTATTGAAATGTGTTTGTGGTTCAATCAGTATATTTGATTATGTACGGTCATTTCATAAAAATAGTCCTAAGAATTTGTAAGCTAACTGTGTTTAGGAATTCTTTATTAGGTCCTGGATTTTAGTTTTATAGTTTAAATATTAAGGACATTTCAGAAAATAGTCCTAAGAATTTGTAAGCTAATTTTAGTTAACTGTGCTTCTATTAAAGATGCATCTAATTAGGTCCTGGATTTTAGTTTTTTAGTTTAAATATTAAGGACATGTCAGAAAAATAGTCCTAGGAATCTGTAAGCTAATTTTAGTTAACTTCTCTTCTATTTAAGATGCATCTACTTAGGTCCTGAATTTTAGTTTTTTAGTTTAAATATTAAGGACATGTCAGAAAAATAGTCCTAGGAATCTGTAAGCTAATTTTAGTTAACTTCTCTTCTATTTAAGATGCATCTACTTAGGTCCTGAATTTTAGTTTTTTAGTTTAAATATTAAGGACATGTCAGAAAAATAGTCCTAGGAATCTGTAAGCTAATTTAGTTAATTGTTCTTCTATTTAAGATGCATCTACTTAGGTCCTGTATTTTAGTTTTTTAGTTTAAATATTAAGGACATTTCAGAAAAATAGTCCTAATTTTTTATGTTCTTTTTCCTTCTTTGTAGTGTGCTAGCGGAAGGAGATCGCGTTTTCGAGTTTGATGTTTGGCGTAATTCGATGAACTATTGGAAAGGAGATTTTCAGTATAAGGAAACAATAAAAAGTTTCTTGTCGAACACGTAATGGAAGAAGTTGAGGGATGGTGTTTTCAGAAATTTTTTCCAATTACAAGGTGTGAAGTTCTGCGATAAACTTGTTCATTGTGTGTTGCTTTCGGAAATTGTAAGCAATGACCCGAATTCAATGACATTCAAGGTTTTTGATCATGAAGTGAAGTTTACACGTGAAGCATTCCATATAATTACTGGCTTGAAATGTTCTTCTTCAGTGGACTTCAAAGTTTTGAGTGAAAGAGAGAATAGGCTTTCGACAGTCTACTTCCCTGGAAAAGATAGAATCGAGTTAGGCGATTTGTTGCATTTTATTACTAGTCACCCACATGGTACAACTGAATCATTTGTAGGCAGCCATGACAATGCGGTGAAGTTGGCAACAATTTATTTTGTTGAATCTGTGTTGATGGGGAAGCGCAAGAATCAGAATGTGTCTGAGCGGGTAATGAAAATCGTAGATGATGATGAACTCTGCTCTTCTTTCAATTGGGCTCTCTTTGTTATGAAAAGTTAGTAAAATCATTGAAGAATTGCTTGAAGCCCAAACAAAATACTTCAAACAATGAGAATGAGAATGAGAAAGAGAAAGATAAAGACAAGAACAATTATACTATACTTGGCTTCCCTTTCGCCTTCTGTGTTTGGATTATGAAAGTATTCCTAATTTTTCAGAAAAATCAATTTGTGAACTTCAAAGATAGGTTCCCTCGGATGCTATGTTATTCAGATATGAAATCTCCACATTATGATACCCTGTGTAAAAAATACTTCCATAATGAAAATGTAAGTTAATCTGATTACTTGCTATTTTTTTTTGTTTATGTGTTTTAGTTCTGAAAACTTACATTTTTTTCTTATATAATCGGTGTATAAGTTGATCGAGATGGCGTCATTTCTTTCTTGTGAAGAAGATGCGGAGCCCGTTAGTGTGCATGGGCCATTGTCTCAAAATCAAAGTTCAATGCCTTCCACACAATATGATGAAGTCTTGCTTAAGGAAATTGTTAACGTAGGTTTTCTATCTTTGAATAGCATTAGTTTTTTATTTGCTTATTTTTGCTTAAGAGACTTTTTTTGTTTTTATGGTTTTTGATTCAGAGATTATCAGAGAAGTTCAAAAAGAATATGCAGGCAGAAGTTACTAGAATAAATAAAAAATAGCTATATCAAGAAAAAAAGATTCAAAATGACATCAAGATAATATCATTAATTTCTGTGCTTGTAACTCTAAATTAAGGAAACCATGTCCTTAATTTTTGAGCTTGTAACTCTAAGTCTAGGACTACATGTCCTTAACTTTTGAACTTGGAACTCAAAGTTCAGGATTACCTGTCTTTAATTTCTGTGCTTGTAACTCTAAGTTAAGGACCAAGTGTCCTTAATTTGTGAGCTTGTAACTTGAAGTTTAGGAGTATCTGTCCTTAAATTTTTAACTTGTAACTCTAAGTTCAGGACTACATGTCCTTATTTTTTGAACTTGAAACTCTAAGTTCAGGACTACATGTCCTTACTTTTTGAACTTGGAACTCTAAATTCAGGACTTCATGTCCTTAAAAATTCCGTGCTTGTAACTCTAAGTTAAGGACTAACTGTTCTTAATTTCTGTGCTTGTAACTCTTCAGGACTTCCTGTCCTTAAATTTTTAACTTTTAACTCTAAGTTCAGGACTATACGTCCTTAACTTTTTAACTTGGAACTCTAACTCTAAGTTCAGGACTACCTGTCCTTTATTTCTGTTCTTGTAACTCTAAGTTAAGGACTACCTGTCCTTAATTTCTGTGCTTGTAACTCTAAGTTAAGGACTACCTGTCCTTAATTTATATACTTGTAACTCTAAGTTAAGGATTACCTGTCCTTAACTTTTTAACTTGTAACTCTAAGTTCAGGACTACATGTCTTTAACTTTTGAACTTGGAACTCTAAGTTCAGGACTACATGTCCTTAATTTTTGAACTTGGAACTCTAAGTTCAGGACTACATGTCCTTAATTTCTGTGCTTGTAACTCTAAGTTAAGGACTACCTGTCCTTAACTTTTTAACTTGTAACTCTAAGTTAAGGACTACCTGTCCTTAATTTCTGTGCTTGTAACTCTAAGTTAAGGACTACCTGTCCTTAATTTCTGTGCTTGTAACTCTAAGTTAAGGACTACCTGTCCTTAATTTCTGTGCTTGTAACTCTAAGTTCAGGACTTCTTGTCCTTAACTTTTTAACTTGTAACTCTAAGTTCAGGACTATATGTCCTTAACTTTTGAACTTGGAACTCTAAGTTTAGGACTACCTGTCCGTTATTTCTGTTCTTGAAACTCTAAGTTAAGGACTACTTGTCCTTAATTTCTGTGCTTGTAGCTCTAAGTTAAGGACTACCTGTCCTTAATTTCTGTGCTTGTAACTCTAAGTTCAGGACTTCATGTCCTTAACTTTTTAACTTGTAACTCTAAGTTCAGGACTACATGTCCTTAACTTTTGAACTTGGAACTCTAAGTTCAGGACTACATGTCCTTAATCTGTGCTTGTAACTCTAAGTTAAGGAACACTTGTCCTTAATTTGTGTGCTTGTACCTCTATGCTAACATTCTGATTCTTATTTTAAATACTATCTCATAGGATTTAAAGAAAAACCTAGGATCAAAGATTGATACTTTGTTGAAGCTTCTTGTCAAACCTCATGAAAGGACCATAGAGAGAGAACCTAGTGTTCCAATTAGCAAAGATGCAACTGATGATCAATGTGATGATACAGAACCTAGTGTTCCAATTAGCAAAGATGAAGTTGATGATCAATGTGATGATACAGATGTGCATGTAGAAGATCATTATGAAAGCGATTATAGAGATGCGCATCTAGAAGATGAGAAACTGATATTGGCGTTGAAATTGGGAAAGGTTAGATATAGATTTTGAATTGTTGTCATTGAAATTTATATTCAATAGCGTAATACATATAAAACTTTTTTTTGATTACAAATGTGTGTAGAATCTATTGATGGAGTGGAAGTAGAATCTATTGATAGAGTGGAACTTCAAGATGGAGTGGAATGTCAAGACCAGAAAAATCCAAAAGTGACAAGAGTAACATAAATAATTTGTAAATGTGGAGTTCAATCTCAGGATTTAGAAAATCCATTGGGAACAAGTATAAGTGAGATTGTATGCAAATGTGTTGAAGGAATATATGATCTATATACACCTCTCTCACTTAAAGAGAAATTTGGAAATCACAATGATGCCAATCAAGGTTAGATGGATTTTTCATGATATGTTGAATGTTAGTTTTATTAAACTATTAGTAACAAGTATTAACTGTAAATGTTACAGAATCTTTTGAAGCTGCAAGGAAAAAAGATGGAGTGGACTATCAAGAGAGAAGTGGAGGAAAATCTCAAGACTTAGAAAATACCCAAGGAACAAACATAAGTGAGATTATTTGCAAATGTATAGAAGGAACATATGATCTCTCTACACCTCTCTCTCTTACAGACAATATTGGAAGCCAAGAAAATGCTAGTCAAGATAATGATTTAACTGCATGATCTTGACAGTTGCAAAAGGTTAGACAGATTTTTTTTAATCTTATACATGTTTGTTTTAATCAAAGATTATTAACAAGTAATAATTGTGTTAGCTCTTGTAAATATTTTGTAGAATCTTGTGAACTTGCAATCGAAGAACATGGAGAACAGTTGCAAGATAAAGAAAATGCAACCAATATGTCAGCTCCATTGTATGTTGAAGAAATACAAGAAGGCAGCATGGACAACACATGTATTGATTATGTCCTTAATATTGTATTCATAATTCAAATTGCCAGGACATTTCAAAAATTATGTCCTTAGTTTTTGTCTCTTCATTTGACAATTTGTCGTAGAATTGACGACTTGCAGCAAACTAATGTATATGTAGTGTTGTTTGCAGAGCAAAACAAATATGAAGTCGTTAACCAATATACTAGGAAAAGGTAGAGATATAGTATTGGTTTTGATGGTCCATCATTTGCTATTCTTACTCCTATTACTCCAGCATTTATGAGGGTTTGTTTATGGAGGTTGAAGGAAATGTTGAAGAAGAGCTTGGTTGAGGGAAAATGAATAAGAAGCTTAGTTGGCAATTGAAATCTCCTTTTGAACAGAAAAGAAAAATAGGAACATCGATGGCGCACAATGAAAATACTCCCAAGTATATGGGCTGGATAAAATCAAAATATACTCGTACATGTATTTTTCACTACACCAAAGATGATGAAAAATTATTGAAGAAATTCATTGGATGGTTGGGCAAGGAGAAAAGGAAAGGTCGCAAAAAAGCGTAAGTCCCTAAATGTATTCATTATTTCTTAATTGCTTACATTCGTGTCCTGAACTTGTAATTTTAAATTTAGGACTAAGTGTATCGAGCTTGCAAGTCCTAAAGTTAAGTGTCCTTAACTTTTGAGATTGCAAGTCTAAGTTCAGGACCAAGTGTCCTTAACTTTAGAACTTGTAACTGTAAGTTCAGGACCAAGTGTCCTTAACTTTTGAACTTGCAACTGTAAGTTCAGGACCTATTGTCCTTAACTTTTGAGCTTGTTAGTCTAAGTTTAGGACTAATTGTCCTTAACTTTTGAACTTGGAACTCGAAGTTCAGGACCAAGTGTCCTTAACTTTTGAACTTGTAACTGTAAGTTAAGGACCAAGTGTCCTTAACTTTTAAACTTGTAACTATAAGTTCATAACCAAGTGTCCTTAACTTTTGAACTTGTAATTGTAAGTTCAGGACCTATTGTCCTTAACTTTTGAGCTTGTTAGTCTAAGTTCAGGACTGATTGTCCTTAACTTTTGAACTTGGAACTCGGAGTTCAGGACCAAGTGTGCTTAACTTTTGAACTTGTAACTTTAAGTTCAGGACCAAGTGTCCTTAACTTTTGAACTTGTAAGTCTAAGTTCATGACCAAGTGCCTTAACTTTTGAACTTGTAAATGGAAGTTCAGGACTAGCTGTCCTTGATTAGGAATTGAGGATTAACTTCTAACTTTGATATTTTTAAAATTTTCAGGGGACAAACTGATATATATGCTGAGGATAATGGTGTGAGAAAGAATCCATATAAATTGAACCATCATAAAGTCAGTAGCAAAATGTTCTTCCTTGAGTTTTCAGATAGTAGCAATTTACTTGATGATAAGTTTTGATAATTCACTAGGAATTTGATGTAATATTGGGCATGTATTGGCTATCTCTGTGCCATGCCGTTCTAGATTACCACGCTAAGACCGTAACCTTAGCGATGCCAGGATTTCTGAGAGTTGAGTGGAGAGGTTCTATTGAGTATGTGCCTAGTAGGGTGATTTCTTATCTGAAGGCTCAGCGTATGGTAGAAAAATTGTTTTTATCGTATTTGGCTTTTGTGAGGGATGTCAGTGTTGAGACTCCCACTATTGATTTTGTTCCCGTGGTCCGTGAATTTCCAGACGTGTTTCCTGCTGACCTGCCAGGTATGCCACCTGACAGGGATATTGATTTTGGTATTGATTTGGTGCTGGGCACTCAAACCATTTCTATTCCTCTGTATCGTATGGCACCGGCAGAGTTAAAGGTATTGAAAGAGAAGCTTCATGAACTCCTAGATAAGGGGCTCATTCGGCCTAGTGTGTCACCTTGGGGTGCACCGGTGTTGTTTGTGAAAAAGAAGGATGGTTTCATGAGACTGTGTATTGACTACAGGCAGTTGAACAAGGTTACAATCAAGAATAAGTATCCTTTGCCTCGTATTGATGATTTGTTTGACCATCTTTAGGGAGCTAAAGTATTCTCTAAGATTGATTTGAGATCCGGGTATCATCAGCTGAAGATTCGGGATTCTGATATTCCCAAGACAGCTTTCAGGACTCGTTACGGTCATTATGAGTTTGCAGTGATGTCTTTTGGGATGACCAATGCCCCAGCAGTGTTCATGCATTTGATGAACATCGTGTTTCAGCCGTACTTGGATTCCTTTGTTGTTGTGTTCATTGATGACATCCTGGTATATTATCGAAGCCAGGATGAGCATGCTCAGCATTTGAGAGTTGTATTGCAGAGACTAAGGGAGGAGAAGCTTTATGCAAAGTTCTCCAAGTGTGAGTTTTGGCTTGGCTCGGTAGCTTTATTGAGGAACGTGGTGTCCAGTGAGGGTATTCAGGTTGATCCAAAGAAGATAGAGGAGGTGATGGGTTGGCCCAGACCGTCCTCAGCTACAGATATTAGGAGCTTCCTTGGTTTGTCAGGTTATTACCGTCGCTTTGTGGAGGGGCTTTCTTCTATTGCTTCGCCCTTGACCAAATTGACCCAGAAGGGTGTTCCGTTCAAGTGGTCAGAAGAGTGTGAGGAGATCTTTCAGAAGCTCAAGACTGCATTGACCTCAGCTCCAGTGTTAGTATTTCCATCAGCTTCAGATTCTTATACCGTATATTGTGATGCCATGAGGATAGGCCTCTGTTCTATTTTGATGCAGGAGGGTAGGGTGATTGCCTACTCCTCGCGCCAGTTGAAGACTCATGAGAAGAATTACCCAGTTCATGATCTCGAGCTAGCAGCCATTGTTCACGCCTTGAAGATTTGGCGTAATTATTTGTATGGGGTGCATTGTGAGGTTTTCACTGATCACAATAGTCTGCAGCATCTGTTTAAGCAGAAGGATATGAATTTGCGTCAGAGGAGATGGTTGGAGCTTCTCAAGGACTATGATATCACTATTCTATACCATCCGGGGAAGGCCAATGTAGTGGCCGATGCCTTGAGTCGTAGAGCAGATAGTTTGGGGAGTCTAGCATATCTTCCTACAGTAGAGCGACCATTGGCACTTGATGTTCAGGCCTTAGCGGCCCAGCTGGTGAGATTGGATCTATCAGATCCCCCCTTCCGCCCTGAGTATTGGCTTGTGTAGCCTCCAGGTCTTCTCTTTATGACTGATCAGAGAGCGCCAATATGATGACCCACACTTGCTCGTTCTTCAGGATAGGGTCCGACGAGGTGACGCCAGGGATGTGGTTATTGATGATGATAGGGTTATGAGGATGCGAGGTCGGATTTGTATGCCCAATGTGGACGAGCTTCGAGAGTTGATTCTAGTAGAGGCCTATAGCTCGCGGTATTCCATACATCCGGGTGCCGCGAAGATGTATATGAATCTGAGACAACATTATTGGTGGAGGCGGATGAAGAAAGATACTGTTGGATTCGTAGCTCGGTGTCTCAACTATCAGCAGGTCAAGTATGAGCACCAGAGGCCAGGTGGGTTGCATCAGAGGTTGGATATTCCGGAGTGGAAGTGGGAGCGGATCACCATAGACTTTGTAGTTGGGCTCCCACGGACTTCGAGGAGGTTTGATGCTATATGGGTCATTGTGGATCGGTTGACCAAGTCCGCGCACTTCATTCCTGTTGGTACTACTTATTTTTTGGAGCGGTTAGCTGAGATTTATATTAGTGAGATTTTCCGGTTGCATGTTGTTCTAGTTTATATCATTTCTGACCGAGGTACTCAGTTCACATCTCAGTTTTGGAGGGTCGTGCAGAGAGAGTTGGGTACTCAGGTCGAGTTGAGCATAACATTTCATCCTCAGACGGACAGGCAGTCAGAGTGCACTATTCAGATTCTGGAGGACATGTTGCGTGCTTGTGTCATTAATTTCGGTGGTTCATGGGACCTGTCTCTGCCACTCGCGGAGTTTGCATATAATAATAGTTATCAGCCGAGTATCCATATGGCTCCGTACGAGGCTTTATATGGTAGGAGGTGTAGATCTCTGGTTGGTTGGTTTGAGCTGGGTAACGCCAGGCTATTAGGCACAGACATGGTACAGGATGCGTTGGATAAGGTGAAGTTGATTTAGGAGAGACTCCCTACGGCGCAGTCTAGGCAGAAGAGTTATGCGGACCGAAAGGTCCGAGATGTGTCTTTTATTGTTGGGGAGAAGGTGATGCTGAAGGTGTCACCCATGAAGGGTGTTATATAGTTCGGGAAGAGGGGTAAGTTGAGTCCCCGGTTCATTGGGCCTTTTGAGTTGCTTCAGAGGGTTGGAGAGGTGGCTTATAGACATGCGTTGCCACCCAGATTATCGAGTGTGCATCCAGTATTCCATGTTTCCATGCTTCAGAAGTATATTGGTGACACGTCTCATGTCTTGGACTTCAGCTCAGCTAAGCTAGAGGGTGATATGTCTTATGAGGTAGAGCCAGTGGCTATTTTGGGTCGTCTAGTCAGAAGGTTGAGGTCTAAGGATATAGCTTCAGTGAAGGCCACCTGGGAGACTGAGCAAGAGATGCGGAGCAGATATCCTCAATTATTTGAGACTCCAGGTATGTTCCTAGACCCGTTCGAGGATGAACGTTTGTTTAAGAGGGGGAGAATGTAGCGACCTGGCCGGTTGTTCCGTCAGATTTGCCCCGGTTTCCCTATTTTTGCTTTATCATATGTTTCTTAGCCTATTTATGTTGTGTGGGGTTTGGGTTCGGAGGGGTCGTGATGAGAAATGAAACACTTAGTCTCTTAAGTTGGCCTTCTAGTTAGAAAAGTCAATCGGAAGTTGACTATGAGGTAAACGACCTCGGAATGTGGTTTTTTATGGCTCGGATAGCTTCGTTAGGTGATTTGGGACTTAGAGCGTGTTTGGAATGTTATTTTGAAGTCCGGAATAGAATTAGGCTTGAATTGGCGGAATTGAGTTTTTGGCGATTTCCGATCGGTGGTGGAAAATAGGCTATCGGGGTCGGAATGAAATTTCTGAAGTTGGAACAGGTTCATAGTGTCCTATTGGATGTGTGTGAAAATTTTCAGGTCAATCAGACGTGTTTTGGGTGGTTTCGGTATCATTGGCGAAAATTGGAAGTTTCTAAGTCCTTAGGCTTGAATCCGAGGTTGATTTAGTGTTTTGGCATTGTTTTGAGTGGTTTGAAGGATCGACTAAGTTTTAATAAGGTTATGGGATGTGTTGGCATGATTGGTTGAGGTCCCGAGGTCCTCGGGTCAGTTTCGGGGGTGTTAATGGACCAATTCTTGGGTGTTGGCAGATTTTTGCTGGTGTGAAGGTTCTGGTGTTCTTCTATGCGATCGCATGGTTAAGTATGTGATCACGTAGGTTTAGATGGGGATTTCAGTGTTTTGTTTTATGCGATCGCGTGGTGGAGGTTGCGGTCACGTAAGTGTGTGGCCGTTGAGCATTGCGAATGCGTGGTGCAGTTCGCGTTCGCGTAGAGTTTGGGGGGAGCGTGAGGGGCTGAGCTGTTGTGCTATACGAACGCGTGAGGGAGGAATGCGATCGCGTAGGGTAACTCTGGGCAGTGCTTTGCGATCGCATGGTGGTTGACGCGATCGCACTGAGGAAAAGGTCTGGGAAGAAAGCTTATATTCAAAAACGAGGGTTTAAGTCCAATATCTCAAAAACCATTAGAGAGCTCGGGAGAAGGAAAATTTTGAAGAGATTTTCAGTAGAGTGATTGGGGTAAGTATTTGTCACTTAGTTTTGGTTCAATTCTATGATTTAGTCTTGAATTTCATCATTAACTTTGAGAAATTGGAGTGGAAATTGGGGGAAATGGAAGAAAGATTTGGGAATTCTTTTGGGGATTTGAATGGGCATTTGGGGTCCGATTTTGATGTTCTTGATATGTATAGACTCGTGGGAGGATAAGGAATCTAGTTTTGTGATTTTTATCGAATTCCGAGACGTAGGCCCGGGGGTCGGGTTTGGCTAATTTCGGGATTTTTGGGTGAATTTGATAATTTTTGAGTGGGTTTCGTTCCTTGGTGTATATTAATCATATAAATCTGATTTTTGGTAGATTTGGAGAAATCGGAGTCCGAGTCTAGAGGAAAAGGCATTGAGGGCTAGGATTTTAGCCGGTTTTGAGGTAAGTAACGTTTCCAAACTTGGTTCTGAGGGTTCGAAACCCCGAACTATATGCTATTTGATTTTAATTGAGGTGACGCACATGCCAAGTGACGGGCATGCGGGCATGAAACGAGAGATTTGTGGCCTGAATCACCCCATGGCACCATCTAGTAGCTATTACAGATTGATATCCACACTTCTATTAATGTGGCTTTATGTGAACATGCTAGAAATCATGCTAAGTAAAATGCTAAGGCTTCACGCCGAAAATGCTGAGACCCGAATGGTCATATATTTCTATCTCTTTATGTGTTTTTATTGACTTCATGTACTCAGTCCTGTCATAGCATGTCATATCATGTCTCAGTCTCGGTAATTGTTAATTTTGTACATTTATCAGTTTTTCGGGCTAGTTCATGCATCCGTGAGCCCATGTGAACGAGACTAGAGAGTAATGACTGAGTGATGCCGAGAGCCGGTTATTAAGAGATAGTTATGAGATCGAACTGCACACCGCATCGATATTCTGATTACGCCTCCGTTGGCTTGTTATAGCGCTTGGGCTAATAGGAGCCTCTCCGGAGTCTTTACATCCCCAGTGAGAGCATTGATATTTGAGCGATGGAACTTCCCTGGACATGGATCTTGTCCGAAGTTCATGATATATGAGGGATGGATCGTCCCTGGACATGGATCTTGTCTGAGTGTTGTATTTCGGAGATGGACCTTCTCCATAGGGCTGGATTGGCCTTTTCCCTCAGTACTGAGTGACTACAGTCACCGGTGTTTATGCATATGACAGTATGGATTTTCCCTAGGCTTGAGAGCCGATTACAGTACTTAGTGGACTGTTGTGAGCACTACGTGCATTTCTACACTATTCATACATTGTCATGTAGAGTATACTGATTCATACATGGTATACTGGATATATCTGGCACATCCTGTTTCCATCCTCTGATAAACTGTGAGCATGTCTAATTTATGTACACTCTCTTATTTAATTGTTGAGGTTTAGTCTGTCACTACCTCTCAGCCCATGGTTTGGGTTCGTTACTTCTGAGTTGGTGTACTCACGTTACCCCATGCACCTTGTGTGCAGATCCAGGTACAGCGGGACCTGGGAGTAGTTTCTGAGTTGTGGTCAGAGTTCTTTTGGAGGCATCGAGGTAGCAGGGGGCAATCGCAGCCTCGGTTATCTCCTTCTCTATCTACCTGTCATATTTATTAATTCAGACAACTTTATGTCGGTTCTGTATTTTGATATTTTTATGTCGTAGCTCACGACTCGGTGACACTAGATCTGGGATCAGAATTTTCTTTTATTTATGTTATCAGTGATGTTAAACCCTTAAATGCTTTTATAAAAATCGAGACTCTTGCTGTAAAAATAATGATTTTTCTTGAAAACAACTTTTAGTAATGAAATGTGCGGGTTGCCTGATGTCACGATAGACGCCATCATGACTGATATTTTGGGGGTGTGACAAGTTGTTATCATAGCTCTAGGTTATATAGGTCTCACCAGTCATGAGCAAGTTTAGTAGAATCTTGCAGATTGGTACGGAGACATGTGTACTTATCTTCGAGAGGCTACAGAACCCTTAGTAAAAATATCACATTCTTGAATTCTGTCGTGCGAATATGTTACTTCTATAGACTAAACTTCTAATGTTTCATTCTCTCACAGATGGTGAGGACACGCGCTACCGATCAGGGTGACCAGACACCAGCTAGATCAATGAGAGGTCGGGGCCGCGGTCAAGGATGTGGCAGAGGTAGGGGTACAACCCGTGCAGCAGCCAGGGCAGTACGCGTGGACCCACCTATTGTTCAGGATCAGGTCCATGCCGCAGATGTTCCAGCGGGACCGGCTCAGGCTCCAGCAGTGCCAATTGTGATTCCGGGTCTTCAGAAGACTCTGGCTCAGATTTTGACTGTGTGCACCAGTCTTGCATAGACAGTCGCTATGTCTACTATTGCCGCTACTTTTCAAGCTGGGGGAGGCACTCAGAATCCAGTTGTCCGGACACCTGAGCAGGTTACCAAGGGTCTTCAGACACCAGGGGCAGCTCCAGCCCAGTCGGTTCCCCCAACTCAGGATTTTGTGATCCTAGTTATGCCAGGCAATGAGCATCGTAGGTTGGAGAGATTTGGTAGACTTCAACCTCCGACATTCAGTGGCGCTGAGGGCGAGGATACCCTGGGCTTCTGTCACACCCCAAAACGAGGGACGAGACCGGCGCCCAATCGGATGATCCCGGTAAAGCGAACCTGGATTGCCTTTCCTACCCAACTCATCACCCCGTGTTTATAATATACACTATTCCATATGAATTAGCAATTTAGAGTTTAAGCATGAATCTACTACTTGAGTCCATATTATCCTTTATCGTTTCCACATTTGATAATCACAAAACATACAATAATTCCGATTCGGACCACGATTACTAGTAAACACATTTACCGCCCAAAATACATATATGTACAACCCACATCATGTCTACGGAGCCTCTAAGAGTACTAAGGGTTTACACAATACTTGCCGAAAACAAGGCCCCGATAATACCTTAAAAGACATAACATATACAAAAAGATGATGTAGACTACACATGGCCCCGAGAGGAAGTGGGGCTCACCAGATCTACTGAAGGTACGAAGGGGAAACCCCACTATCAGCGGTCTGAGCTACCTGTTGTGGTACCATCTACATCCATATAAAAGATGTAGCTCTCCGACAAAAGGGACGTTAGTACCATTGAATAGTACTAGCATGTATGAACCAAGTTTATTCCAAGTAGAATCAAACAATACGCAATTAGAAAGCAGTTAGGGTAACCTCACAAATACCACACAAGTATACAGAAAACCACAAATGAAGATTTCACAGTTACTTGTTTCAATTTCTCATCTGTTGCGCCGCGCAACCTGATCCCATCCTACATTCTCATCTCACCCTTATTACTTCGTGTTGCGGCACACAAACTAATCCCACCGTACAATCATATTTCACCCTTATTACCTCTCCACCCTTATTACTTCGTGTTGCGGCGCGTAACCTGATCCCATCGTACGTTCCCATTTCATAACAACAATCACCAACAATTATATCACAAGGATCTTTATCATGAAGAACATAAGTTCATATCAACCAATAACTATGTGAAATCAATGCACAATGATCCTTACCAATCAGAAATTCATATATGGTGTTGCCACAATCATTTAACTCAATAAAATCAGCCCATATTTACTTTCATTATTTACTACACAACATTTAGAACTTGGATACATTTAACATTTTATTTCATTATCATTTCTTTCGTTTTGCAGAACGTCCTCTCATACTGATGTATTCAACATTTAACGAGCTTTACACATGGTAGGATAAGCACAAAAAATCACCCTTCATAATCTCAATTAACATGGTAATTGACTTAAGAAAATCAGAGAATGAATTCGTACAACTCGACACAGTAGGACAAACATTTCACATATGCTCAAGCAAGAATTTCATACCGTGTACTCGGACACCAACAAGGTAACTCTACAAAGATTAAAGTTAGCCATACATACCTTGATTTGGGGTTTTTCCTTAATTTCTACCACAGTTCACCGGACCTTCTAGCACCTTCAATCTAGTTCACAATGTGGCATAATTTAACTTAGAATTAGGAACAATGATCATGTCTTGAACTCACTTGATCATTCTATCAAACACTAAGTGTTATTTTAGATTAAATGGCTTCTTTTTAGTGAAAGATTACTCTAACCCATTCCTTTTTACTAGATTATGATTAGTTGGTTACATGCATGCACGGCTCCTACCCTTATCTTCATGAATTCACCTAACCATGTTTCATTTCAATAAAAATATGGAAATTTAGATTGATGGGGTAGAAGCTTACCTCTTGTAGTGAAGAAAATGGTGTCCTACTTGATCAATTCCAAGTCTGAGTAGTGTTGGAGGAACAAATTGGATGAAGTTGGACTCTTTCTCTCTAGAACCCACTCTCTCCTCTCTATAATTTATCAGAAAATGAGCTTAAAATGAAAGAGGGAGGTGTTTTAATGAACTGGGGGTCAGGTATGAAATTAAAAATTTAACAGCCCCGAAGCAGAAATGCGATCAGGAATGCGATCGCATTCCTGTCGCATAATTGGCCCTCAAATGGGCCAAAAAGAAAAGTAGATTGCCCAGGTATGCGACCACTATGCGGTCCACATACCTGTTATGTGATTTCATAGTGCGTCGCATAACTCCATCCGCAAAAGTCAAGGTGTAAGAATGCGACAACTATGACGCCCGCATTCGTGAAATGCGATCGCATTCTAGGTCGCATAGATGTCCTCAAAATGGACAGGAAACTGTCCAGGTATGCGACCACTATGCGGTCCGCATACCTGATCTGCGATCGCATAGTGGACCGCAGACCTGCGCAATTCTGGAAAATTATATCTTTTAAGTCCCGGGGTACGTTTTACTCAAAAGGGGTCCGTTTTAAGAATTTCTACAGTTATAACAAAACGGGGACCTATTTGGGCATTATTTTTAGCCATGAAAATTTTACGGGTCTTTACAGCTTCTTAGATAACTTTCAGAGGATTCTTCGCACAACAGGGATATTGGAGACTAGTGGGGTCTCGTTCACTACTTTCCAGTTCTCAGGAGCTACATTCACTTGGTGGGAGGCTTATGAGAGGCGTAGGCCTGTTGGTGCAGTGCCCCTTAACTGGCATCAGTTCTCCATTCTTTTCCTGGAGAAGTATGTACCACATTCCCGCAGGGAAGAGCTACGCAGGCAGTTCGAGCAGCTGTGTCAGGGGTTTTGACCATGACGCAGTATGAGATGAGGTTCTCCGAGTTGGCCCTTCATGCTATCTATCTAGTTCCCACAAATAGGGAGAGGATCAGGAGGTTCGTTGATGGCCTCACTTATCAACTTCAGATTTTTTTGACCAGGGAGAGGGTATCTGGCACTTCTTTTGAGGAGGTAGTTGATATTTCCAGAGAGATTGAGTCAGTTCGCCGCCAGGAGCGAGTCGAGAGGGAGGCCAAGAGGCCTCGAGGATCTGGTAGTTTTGGTGATATTCCTTGAAGAGGGCAGTCTCAGCATGGTATAGGCCGTCCATTCAGACTAGCTCAGTCAGGTCGCTCAAGTTATCATGGTGGATCAGCTGGTCGTGGTTCTCACAGTTCTCATAAGGGGTATCCATCATTCAGTGCTCTTCCATCCCAGAGTTCATCTCGAGCACCATCGGTTCAGGGTTCCACTGTGCATGGTTCTTCTGGTGGTTATTCAGGTGCTAGGGGTTCCCTTCAGTCCCCACTGTCATTTGCTGAGAGAGGTTGTTTTGAGTTTGGCGATACCGGTCATATCAAGAGGTTTTTTCCCCGTCATTCGGGTGGTTTATCCCATCAGTGGAGTCAGTCGTCAGCTTTAGCTCCAGTTACTTCATGTAATGACCCGACCGGTCATTTTGAGTTCTAGCGCATCGTTCAGCAGTTTGAGGCCCTGAGTAGCTTCACTTCAGGTATTATGACTTGCATGCGTGGTCGAAATTAAATTTCAGAAAGTTCAGAGTTGATTTAGAAAGAAAATTCTCATTTCGGGAGATTTAGGTTGGAAGAATTGACTAAAGTGTAATTTTTGAGCAAACAATCTCGGAATCAAGATTTGAAAGTTCCAAAATATTTGTATGATGATTTTGGACTTGGGCGTATGTCCGGATCGGGTTTTGGATGACTCGGGAGCGTTTCGATGCCTATTAAGGAAGTTGACATTTTGGAAGAATTTCATAAATTTGGGTTGAGGTGTATTTCAATGTTATCAATGTCCGTTTGGTAATCCGAGTCTGGGAATAACTCTGTATGATGATTTTGGTATTGGGAGCGTGTTCGGAAGTGGAATTGGAGGTCCGTAGGTCATTTCTGGGTCATTTTGCGAAAGTTATAAAATAGAAGATTTTTTGAAATTTTGACCGAGAGTTTGACTTTTTGATATCGGGTTCGAATTCCAATTTCGAAAGCTGGAGTAGGTCTGTAGTGTCGAATGTGACTTCTGTACAAAATTTGAGGTCAATCGGACGTGATTTGATAGGTTTCGTATCATATTTTGGAACATGTTGGTATAATTGGTTAAGGTCCTGAGGGCCTCGGGTGGATTTCAGAAGGTTAACGGAATGGATTTTGGACAAAGAAAGCTTCTGAAATTCTGTTGCAGAAGTTGTTCACCAGAAATTTTTGACGCATGGAGTCGATTTTGGAAGTTCATATCTTGCAATTTATAATGAATCTGAAACTTTGCAAAACATGAAAGTTGTATCCCTTGCATTTTAGTTTCAAGAAATATAAACCATTCACCATTTGGATATTTGTACAGAAAGTTATGATCGATTGAATGAAGGCTGGTAAAGCTGTTTTTGCAATTTCCATAGAAATTTCTGATGCGAGGAGCCTACTTTGGAAGCTTATATATCGAAATCTTAAGGAATATGAAAGTTTGAAAAACATGAAAGTTGTGGCCATTTCATTCAAGTTTTCAGAAAGTTAAACCATTCATCATTTAGATATTCGTAGAGAAAGTTATGATCGATTGATTAGGGACTGGCAAAGCTGTTTTTAGTGGACTTTTAGTGACGACTTTTACTGACGAAAATGGACTTTTAGTGACGGATGGGGAAGAAACTTAAGGACCAAAAATGCTCATTTCCTTCATTTTCGTTTTGGATTTTTGGAGCACAATTTTTGGGCGATTTTCACGGGAAAAAGTTGGGATAAGTGTTCCTTATCCTATATTGATTATATTTCATGATTCCATACTCATTTACATCATGAATACATGAATTTATTGAAGAAAAATATGATTTTTAGCAAATCTTCCAAAAATAAAAATTTAAGATTTGAAATCCAATCTGATGCCGGAATTCGATAATTTTTGCATGGTTGAACTCGTATCGGAATGGGTAATCGGATTTTGTGAGTTTTGTCAGATCCGAGACGCGGGCCCCACTGGCGATTTTTGAGTTAAATTTCGGATTTTAATCCAGAAAATTAGTAAATTCATATGAAATTAATTCCTACGATTTGTATTGAGTATTTCGAATTGTTTATGACTAGAATTGAGGCTTTCAGACACGAATTCGCGAAGCAAAGGTTTATTGGGATCTTGAATTTGGTTGCGGAGCGAGGTAAGTCTCCTTTCTAACCTTGTAAGAGGGAATTGTCCCATAGGTGAAATAATTAATTATGTGATACTACTTGTGGAGGGTTACGTACGCACGAGGTGACGAGAGTCCGTACGTAGCTACTAGTTATGCCTATGTCTGGGTAGTTTTAGGTTTACATCATGCTTTGTTTTTATTATATTTGGATTGTGTTTATTGTTTGCTTTGAGAAGAAGCTGGGTTGAGCATACTTATTAAATATTTTGAAAGGAATCGAAAATTGTTATAAAAATGGGAATCTTGAAAGTTCATGTTTTGAAAAGAAATGGAAGAATAATTTAATAACTCGAGAAATCTATGTGTAACCGCGTCGCATGTATGATTCGCGAGTGGAGTAAATCCTCCTACCACACTCTTATGAGATCGGGCCGTTCGCTTCGGCAGGATTTATGTACCACACTCTTATGGGATCGGGCCATTTGCCTCGGCAGGATTTATGTACCACACTCTCATGGGAGCGGGCCGTTCGCCTCGACAGGTTAATAAATGCATCTATGGTTCGCACCGTTCGACCCTTCGGCAGCGCACAATTTACTTTTATGTTGGATAGGGTCGTTCGCCTCGGCATTTCCTATATATACACATCATCCCCATGGAATCGTGTGAAATGTTTGGCAAAAAGCCAGTTCATCTGAGGGTTTTCCCCCCTGATTTTGATTATGACATCCTCTTTGATGAAATCCACTATATTTATTTATATGCTTCGGTTACATAGGGAACTTGCTAGTAGAGAGTTGAGTAAATTGTAAAGAGGGAAAATGTACCACGTAATCTATACTTGTATGTCTTATGTATTTACATTGCTTTCTATTAATTCATTTCTTAAGTGCATTTAATATTGTTGGACCTCTAGTAAGTGTCAAAGTCGATCTCTTGTCACTACTTCTTCGAGGTTAGGCGGGATACTTACTGAGTACACGTTGTTTTCGTACTCATACTACACTTGTTGTGCATTTTTATTGCACATGTACGTTCATATCTAGTGGCCCTGCTTGACGCAGTGATGTGGTTGACTTGGAGACTTAGACGAGCTGCACCATCTGGAGATGACCCGCAGCCGGCAGAGTCTTCCTCATATATATTGCATTTTATTTTAAATTTCCTTGTCCAGTTTGTATTCCGAACAAGTATTGTAGTACATGTATAATTGTTAAAAAATTTGCTCATGCACTTATGACACCGAGTTCTGGAATAATTATGGGATTTATTCACTATTTAAATTTTGCTAAGATATTATTGTTTACTCAGTGGAAGTTCGCTAATTATTATTTAAGAAAATGAAAAAGGAATGACTTCGAGAATTTTAAAATAAGGATTTAATTTATTTATTAAGTGTTGGCTTGCCTGACAGTGGGGTCAGGCGCCATCATGACCTTAATAGATTTTGGGTCGTGACACTTCACCACCCGCCCAGGCAGCTAGGGGTAGGGGTCAGTTAGCTAGAGGCCGCCCTAGAGGGGGAGGTCGATCAAGTGGAGGTCAGGTTCATTTTTATGCACTTACATCCGTTCGTGTGTCGACTCCGGTGGGCGATACCATTGTTATCGACCGCATGTATCGGTCATGTGTGATATCTATTGGGGGTCTGTTATTTCTTAGCATTATTGACTTTGATGTGATATTCGGCATGGATTGGCTATCTCCGTGCCATATCGTTCTAGATTGCCACGCTAAGACCGTGACCTTAGCGATGCCAAGATTTCCGAGAGTTGAATGGAGAGGTTCTATTGAGTATGTTCCTAGTAGGGTGATCTCTTATCTGAAGGCTCAGCGTATGGTAGAAAAAGGGATGTTTATCGTATTTGGCTTTTGTGAGGGATGTTATTGTTGAGATGCCTAATATTCCGTTCATGTGGTCCATAATTTTTCGGACGTGTTTCTTGCTGACTTGCCAGGCATGCCACATGATAGGGATATTGATTTTGGTATTGATTTGGTCCCAGGCACTCAGCCCATTTCTTTTCCTCTGTATCGTATGGCATCGACAGAGTTAAAGGAATTGAAAGAGCAGCTTCAGGAACTCCTAGATAAGGGGTTCATTCGGCCTAGTGTGTCACCTTGGGGTGCACCGGTGTTGTTTTTGAAAAAGAAGGATGGTTCCATGAGAATGTGAATTGACTACAGGTAGTTTAACAAGGTTACAGTCAAGAATAAGTATCCTTTGCCTCGTATTGATGAATTGTTTGACCAGCTTCAGGGAGCTAGAGTGTTCTCTAAGATTGATTGAGATTCGGGTATCATCAGCTAAGGATTCGGGATTTTGATATTCCCAAGACAGCTTTCAAGACTCGTTACGGTCATTATGAGTTTATGGTGATGTCTTTTGGGCTGACCAATGCCCCAGCAACGTTCATGCATTTGATGAACAACGTGTTTCAGCCGTACTTGGATTCCTTAGTTATTGTGTTCATTGATGACATCCTGGTATATTCTCGTAGCCAGGAAGAGCATGCTCAACATTTGAGAGTTGTATTGCAGATACTGAGGGAGGAGTAGCTTTATGCAAAGTTCTCCAAGTGTGAGTTTTTGCTTGGCTCGGTAGTTTTCTTGGGGCACGTGGTGTCCAATGAGGGTATTCAGGATGATCTGAAATAGATAGTGGCGGTGCAGGGTTGGCCCAGACTGTCCTCATCTACAGAGATTAGGAGCTTCCTTGGTTTGGCAGGGTATTACCGTCGCTTTGTGGAGGGGATTTCTTCTATTGCTTCGCCCTTGACCAAATTTACCCAGAAGGGTGCTCCATTCAGGTTGTCAGAAAAGTGTGAGGAGAGCTTTCAGAAGCTCAAGACTGTATTGACCTCAGCTCCAGTGTTAGTATTGCCATCACCTTCAGATTCTTATACCGTATATTGTGATTCCTAGAGGATATACATCAGTTGTGTTTTGATGCAGGAGGGTAGGGTGATTGCCTATGCCTCACGCAAATTGAAGACTCATGAGAAGAATTACCCAGTACATGATCTCAAGATAGCAGCCATTGTTCACACCTTGAAGATTTGGCGTCATTATTTGTATGGGGTTCATTGTGAGGTTTTCATTGATCACCGTAGTCTGCAACATCTGTTTAAGAAAAAAGATTTGAATTTGCGTCAGAGGAGATGGTTGGAGCTTCTCAAGGACTATGATATCACTATTATATACCATCGGGGACTCTACCATATCTTCATGCAGCAGAGCAACCATTGGCACTTGATGTTCAGGCCTTAGCGAGCCAGTTGGTGAGATTGGATCTATCAGAGCCCCACCGGGTATTGGCTTGTGTAGCCTCCAGGTCTTCTCTTTATGACTATATCAGAGAGCTTAGGTATGATGACCCACACTTGCTCGTTCTTCAGGATAGGGTGGTCCGGCTAGGTGACGCCAGCGATGTGGTTATTGATGATGATGGGGTTATGAGGATGCAAGGTCGAATTTGTGTGCCCAATGTGGAAGGACTTCGAGAGTTGATTCTAGCAGAGGCCCATAGCTCGTGGTATTCCATCCATCCGGGTGTCTCGAAGATGTATCAGGATCTGAGACAACATTATTGGTGGAGGCGGATGAAGAAGGATATCGTTGGATTCGTAGCTCGGTGTCTCAACTGTCAGCAGGTCAATTATGAGCACCAGAGGCCAGGTGGGTTGCATAAGGGGTTGAATATTCCGGAGTGGAAGTGGGAGAGGATCACCATGGACTTTGTAGTTGGGCTCCCACGGACTTCGAGGAGGTTCGATTCTATATGGGTCATTGTGGATCGGTTGACCAAGTTCGCGCACTTCATTCTTGTTGGTACTACTTATTCTTCAGATCAATTAGCTGAGATTTATATCAGGGAGATTTTCCGGTTGCATGGTGTTCCAATATCTATCATTTCTGACTGAGGTACTCAGTTCACATCTCAGTTTTGGAGGGTCGTGTAGAGAGAGTTGGGTACTCAGGTCGAGTTGAGCACAACATTTCATCCTCAGACTGATGGGCAGTCAGAGCGCACTATTCATATTCTGGAGGACATGTTGCGTGCTTGTGTCATTGATTTTGGGGGTTCATTGGACCAGTCTCTACCACTCGCAGAGTTTTTATATAATAATAGTTACCAGTCGAGTATCCAGATGGCTCCGTACGAGGATTTATATGGTAGAAGGTGTAGATCTCCGGTTGGTTGGTTTGACCCGGGTAAGGCGAGGCTATTAGGCATAGACTTGTTACAGGATGCGTTGGATAAGGTGAAGTTGATTCAGGAGCGGCTTTGCACGCAGTATAGGCAGAAGAGTTATGTGGACCGGAAGGTCCGGGATGTGTCTTATATGGTTGGGGAGAAGGTGATGTTGAAGGTTTCACCCATGAAGGGTGTTATGCGGTTCGGGAAGAGGGTTAGGTTGAGTCATCGGTTCATTGGGCCTTTTGAGGTGCTTCAGAGAGTTGGAAAGATGGCTTCTAGACTTGCGTTTCCACCCATCTTATCGAGTGTCCATCCGGTATTCCATTTCCATGATTCGTAAGTATATTGGTGACCCGTCTCATGTCTTGGACTTCAGCTAAGCTAAGCTAGAGGGTGATATGTCTTATGAGGTAGAGCTAGTGGCTATTTTGGGTCGTTAGGTCAGAAGGTTGAGGTCTAAGGATAGAGCTTCAGTGAAGGTACAGTGGAGAGGACATCCGATAGAGGAGGCCACATGGGAGAATGAGCGAGAGATGCGGAGCATATATACTCACTTATTTGAGACTCCAGGTATGTTCCTAGACCCGTTCGAGGTCGAACGTTTGTTTAAGAGGGGGAGAATGTAACAACCCGCTCGGTCGTTCCTTGAGATTTGCCCCATTTTCCCTATTGCTGTTTTATCATGTGTTGCTTAGCCTATTTATGTTGTGTGGGGTTGGCTGGTTCAGATTCGGAGGGGTCGTGGTGAGAAATGAGACACTTAGTCTCTTAAGTTGGCCTTATAGTTAGAAAAGTCAACCAGAAGTTGACTATTAGGTAAGCGACCTCGGAATGTAGATTTTATGGCTCGGATAGCTTTTTTAGGTGATTTGGGACTTAGGAGCGTGTTCGGAATATTATTTTGAAGTCCGGAATATAATTAGGCTTGAATTGGCGGAATTGAGTTTTTGCGATTTCCGGCCGGCGGTGGAAAATAGGCTATCGGGGTCGGAATGGAATTTCAGAAGTTGGAACAGGTTCGTGGTATCATTTTGGATGTGTGTGTAAATTTTCAGGTCAATCGGACGTGTTTTGGATGGTTTCGGTATCATTGGAAAAATTTGGAAGTTTCTAAGTTCGTAGGCTTGAATCCGAGGTTGATTTAGTGTTTTGGCATTTTTTTTGAGTGGTTCGAAGGATCGACTAAGTTTGAATAAGGTTATGGGATGTGTTGTCATGTTTGGTTGAGGTCCCGAGGGCCTCGGGTGAGTTTCAGGGGTGTTAACGGACCAATTCTTGGACTTGGTGTTGGCAGATTTTTGCTGGTGTGAAGGTTCTAGTGTTCTTCTATGCGACCACGTGGGTAAGTATGTGCTCGCGTAGGTTTAGTTGGGAATTTCAGAGTTTTGTTCTATGTGATCGCGTGGTGGAGTTCGCGATCGCGTGAGTGTGTGGTCGTTGAGCATTGCGAACGCGTGGTGCAGTTCACGTTCGCGTAGAGTTTGGGGCGCGTGAGGGGCTGAGTTGTTGTGCTATAAGAACACGTGAGGGAGGAATGCAATCGCGTTGGGTAACTGTGGGCAGTGCTTCGCGATCGCGTGGTGGTTGACGCAATCGTACTGAAGAAAGGGTCTGGGCAGAAAGTTTATATTCAAAAATGGGGGTTTAAGTCCAATATCTCAAAAACCATTAGAGAGCTCGGGAGAAGGCAAATTTTGAAGAGATTTTCAGTAGAGTGATTGGAGGTAAGTATTTATCACTTAGTTTTGGTTCAATTCCATGATTTAGTCTTGAATTTCATCATTTAATTTGAGAAATTGGAGTGGAAATTGGGAGAAAATGGAAGAAAGATTTGGGAATTCTTTTGGGGATTTGAATGGGAATTTGAGGTCCGATTTTGATGTTCTTGATATGTATAGACTCGTGGGAGGATAAGGAATCTAGTTTTGTGATTTTTATCGAATTCCGAGACGTGGGCTCGGGGGTCGGGTTTGGCCAATTTCGGAATTTTTGGGTGAATTTGATAATTTACGAGTGGGTTTCGTTCCTTGGTATTTATTAATCATATAAATCTGATTTTTGGTAGATTTGGAGCAATCGGATACCGAATCTAGAGGAAAAGGCATTAAGAGCTAGGGTTTTAGCCGGTTTTGAGGTAAGTAACGTTTCCAAACTTAGTTCTGAGGGTTCGAAACCCCGAACTATATGCTATATGATTTTAATCGAGGTGACGCACATGCCAAGTGACGGGCGTGCAGGCGAGCACCGAGTGACTTTTAGCCTGGCTCACCCCATGGCACCGTCTACTAGCTATTACAGATTGATATCCGCACTTCTATTAATGTGATTTTATGTGAACATGCTAGAAATCATGCTAAGTAAAATGCTAAGGCTTCACACCGAAAATGCTGAGACCCGAGTGGTCCTATATTGATGTCCCTTTATGTGTTTTTATTGACTTCATGTACTTAGTCCTGTCATAGCATGTCATATCATGTCTCAGTCTCAGTTTAATTTTGTACATTTATCATTATTTCGGGCTAGTTCATGCATTCGTGAGCCCATGTGAACGTGACTGGAGAGTAATTACCGAGTGAGGCCGAGAGCCGGTTTTTGAGAGACAGTTATGAGATCGGACTGCACACCACAGCGATATTCTGATTATGCCTTCGGTGGCTTGTTATAGAGCTTGGTCTAATAGGAGCCCCTCCGGAGTCTTTACACCCTAGTGAGCGCATTGATATTTGAGGGATGGATCTTCCCTGGATATGGATCTTATCCGAAGTTGATGATATGTGAGGGATGGATCGTCCCTGGACATGGATCTTGTCCGAGTGTTGTATTTCAGAGATGGACCTTCTCCGTAAGGCTGGATTGGCCTTTTCCCTCAGTACTGAGTGACTACTGTCACCGGTGTTTATGCATATTCCAGGATGGATTTTCCCTAGGCCTGAGAGCCGATTACAGTACTGAGTGGATTGTTGTGTGAGAGCTGTGAACACTACGTACATTTCTACACTATTCATACATTGGCATGTAGAATATAATGATTCATACATGGGATACTGGACATATCTGGCACATTTTGTTTCCATCCTCTGATAAACTGTGAGCATGTCTAATTTCTGTACATTGTCTTATTTAATTGATGAGTTTTAGTTCGTCACTACCTCTCAACCCATAGTTTGGGTTCGTTACTTCTGATTTGGTGTACTCACGTTACCCCATATACCTTGTGTGCAGATCTAGGTACAGCGGAACCCGATAGTAGTTGTTGAGTTGTGGTCAGAGTTCCTTTGGAGGCATCGAGGTAGCAGCGGGTGATCGCAACCTCGATTATCTCCTTCTCTATCTACCTATCATATTTATTAATTCAGACAACTTTATGCCGGTTCTGTATTTTGATATTTTTATGTAGTAGCTCATGACTCGGTGACACTAGATGGTGGATCGGGTTTTTCTTTTATTTATGTTATCAGTGATGTTAAACCCTTAAATGCTTTTATAAAAATCGAGAATTTTGATGTAAAAATAATGATTTTTCCTGAAAATAAGTTTTAGCAATGAAATGTGTGGCTTGCCNCAAAAAAAAAAAAAAAAAAACAAAGAGCACATAAGCGCAAAGAAACTTTGAAAATTCAGGACATATTTTATATAAACATCTGCTCAAATAAAAACAATCTAAATGAATCCAATTTATAACGAAAACTTAAAAGAGTAGATAAACATAAGTGGATATATCTATTATTCTTTATGCTTCCTTGAAAATGGATGGACTATCGGAGAATATATATAAGTTGTTCTATTATGACCAATTCTTCTGCAACGACAACATTTGAATGTTATTTTTGATGAATCGGTAGCTGGAATATGCCTTTTCTTCTGCCTTCTACCTGGCGGCACTTTGAAATCTGGAGGTTTAATAA